>RXOD01006323.1:0-10695 GCA_005223375.1 Amoebophrya sp. AT5.2
GAAGCTTTCTCCCCTACTACGCTGCGTCCCAACTCGATTCGGCTATCTTAGCGCCTCAAGATATTAGGATCCTAGGGAATTTTTTGTCCGATAAATATAAAAAATAATACAATAATATATTTAGATGAGATATGATAGCTTATCGCTTACAGCAATAGACAATACATATAGAATAGCAATAAGTAACCGCTATTCATCGAAACAGAATAGTTTCGAACTAGGTAGCCGTAACTAGGTAGCCGTAACTAGTTAGCCGTAAAATTAGGATCCTACTACTTCTTATCTTAGACTTCTCGGGACACGGACAGACTTCCTCTGCATAATGGTCCTCAACATCCACGAAGAAGAAGCGCGTCCACGCTGTCCTTTTGTCTGCTATTTCCGGCGCGAAGCTTGTGACTGTCCGCAAACCGCCTTCGGCTTCCAGTAGCGCGTAGAGGTCCACGCTGTGCAGCCCGAGCTCCGAATCCGCGACGCGCACCGCGACGAAGCCGGCGGGTTTCCCGATTATCCAAAAGATAACGTACACGCCCTTCTTGGGGCCGTCAGGAAGTTCAAACGCGAGAAGCCGCGGGATCGGGAGGAGCTCTGGCTGCTTGGCGTTCACGAGCTGCCCGCCCCCTTCCTCATCTCCGCCGGCTCCCTGCAGCACGCGCCATGCGAATTTTCCGACGGCTGACGTTTGGTCCGGCGAGTAGGCCACGCCCAAATCTTTTTCGTACGTCGCGAACGGCGAGGTGTCGATCAGCGGTGGAGCAGGGCCAGCCACTTCCAAATCGAAGATGATATTGTCCTCGAACTCGCGGACCCTTCGCAGCGGGACTTCGCAGGCGAGCAGCTCGACCCTGTCGCGAACCCGCAACCAAAACTCGCAGTTCAAATCTCGCCGCCGCTTATCATCCCGCAGCCCTGCCAGCTTCTTCTCCAAGGTCTCGATGGCCACGGCTCGCTGCGCGCTAAGCCCTGCAGCGACGGCCTTCGCCGTTTCAAACCACAGCTTTTTTTTGTGGGGGAGGTTCTTGCCCTTTCTCCAAATTTCGCCACCGCCGTTTTTGTACTGCTCGGCGGACGCCTCATGCTCGTTGATTATGTTTTCAGATCCGCACCGCAAGAACGCTCGGTAAAGCCACCTTCTATCCTGCAGCCCGAAGCGATAGACTTCCTCGCCAAACACAGCCTTTTCTTTCGACTCCCGCGCGATGCTGTTCGAGATTCGAAGAATGTCGAGGCCGACGGCGTCGCTGAGCTTCCGCGAAATGAACGCACTGAACGCCGCCGCGTTGACGGCTTCTCCTCCCCGCCACGCTCCCAGGGCGCGCTGGCACGTTTGGACCGCCATGTGATAGAACTCCACGAGTATGCTATGGTCGTCCATCAGTTCGATGTACGCGGCTGCCGCCAAGACGATGTCGCGCCTGGCCTCCTTGTTTTTGATTCGTCGCACTGAATCCACGAGCCGAACCTCCAGTAGGCCGAGGCGCTTCGTGCGGAACCGGCTAACGAGGCTCGCGTCCGGGTCCCGGTTCTCGAAAATCTCATGGATCCTCTCCGCCTGCTCCTCCTCGGTGAGCCCCTGCACCTGCGAGACTACCCACCGCAAGCACTCTTCGTGCGCCTCTCCGAGTCCGAACCTCCACTCGAACCCCGCGTAGCTTCGCAAAGTCGAAACGAGACTGTGGAGCCGAAGACTTTTGTGGAACACAAAGGACTGCTTGTCGCCCGCCGTGATGAGGTCGGTGTCGTCTTTGAAGGTCTTTCCTTGCAGCTGCAGCAGCGCCGAGGAGCCGCACGCATTGAAGCGCTCCCGCATCTCGGACGACCTTGTGTGGCTCTTCTCTGCAAACAAGTTGACTACTCTTGATTCCAGTCGCGACCGCTTGTAGACCTTGGCGCTGATGGCCGTTGCCGGCTTCCCCGCGATCGAGACCAAATGGCAGAGGACGCTCCAGTCGACGCGCGTTTGTAGTGAGCCTAGTAGTGAAGGAATGTGATAAACGACTGAAAATAACGGGTCGCCTCATGTGCCTCCGAGTATGACTATTCCCAAATCTGGCCACAGACTAACGAGGCAGGGCTAGAGCATACAGCCGGTAAGCAGTCCCTTCGTTCCAGTTCGTTGAAAGAAGTTAGTACTTAACTATAGCTACGCTGCTATCCTCTTAAAACTGCTACTGTAGGCAGCTCGTTGTTTAAAAAACCCTAAAACTGATCGGTAGCTGACAGGGACTGCCTGTTCGTTTGTTTCACAAAACTAACTGATAGACGTAGTCCAGGCGTACCTTGTCGGAAGTTGAAGTTAGGGGGGGTATAATCTCCTCCCCCGACATGCATGCCACCCAGATCGATGTCCTCGAATAGCCGCCGGATTACCCCGAACCCCACTCCCAAGCTGCTGTTGTTTTGCACGGAGAGCCATCTGGTGTCGGAACCTGGCCTCGTTGAAGGCAGAAGTTGGCGCAGCCCGTCGAGAAGAGATACGACGCGTGCTTCATCCTCGTTCTGCTGTCCGCTTTTGCGAAGCAAAACCCTGCCATCGGCCCCGAATGCAAACCCCAGCTCGCCATGCTTGCTTTCGTCCCAGAGACCGTGATGCGCAAGCAGCTTTTTCAAGCTGCTCTCGCACGCCACGTACTCCGGCGCGGCTTTGTCCGGCTCTACGTCCGGAACCCAAGCCACGATCGCCTTGCCCATCTTTCCCAGCACCTTCTTCTTCATGTAGTCGTGGAAAGAGCGCCGGTTGTGGTTAGTCAGCCTGTTGAAGCTGTAAGAAAACTGCGAGTAGTGGTCGCGCTCGCGCTTGTTCGCGTTCCGGACAGTGATTGTGCCTTCCGCGACCTCTCCGGGACCTCCGTCTTTTTTCGCTTCGTCGCCGCCAGTCTTTTGCCCCGCTGTTTTCTGCTGCTCCGCCGCCGTTTTTTGTTTGCCCCCGTCGGCTGCCCCTGCCTGCTCCACTTTTTTCTGCCTCTGCAAAAGACCGCCACAACCACTACCTGCCTCCCACATGTCTTCATTCAATTCCAAGTACTCCGCCCCGGCGAGAGGCTTTGTCTTGCCCGTTGCTGCCGCACCGCTCTGCTTGTCGTCGGGTCCCGGCTTCGCCTTGCCCGCCGCCGCTGCGGTCTTCTTTTTCACCGGCTTCATCAAGTCGCGCATGGGCTTGGTGGATTCAGCACAAAGGGTTTGAGCCGGATGCTCGTCGCAAAACGAATTGAGGACGATCACGGGGTAAGCAGCTATCGAAGACCAATCATGCAACGCGCCTCCGACGATTCGCTCGCTGCGTCGGAATGGTCGGCCCGCCCGAGTCGCTCATTTGGTCGATTATCAACGCCCTCCGATCCGGGCAATCAGCAGTCGAAGGCCGACCCTGATGCCCGATCTGCTTCATCAGAAATATGTCGACGAAGAAAGGATGTAGCTGCTCCACCAGTATCCGGGTGGTTTTCCCGGCATCTTCGCCAGGAAGTGGCTTCACGCCCGCCTGCTTCACTTGAGATGGCAAGATGTGGATTGGGAGCGGAATTGTGACGCGCTCGCTTAATTTGTGCCCGTTCGGCGTGACTTGCAGTCGCTGTAGCGATAGCAAGCTGCACAGCACCTGAGTTGGTTTCGAAGAGAGAGCTGCGCACCAAATAAGATTCCGGGGGCAGTGGCCTTGCTCATGAGTTACGGTTACCTACCTCCGTAGTTGTTTACAATTACTATGCGTCAAGAACAGCTTCATTCCTTGTGTCTAGCGTAAGCAAGTGATGTGGTTTCTTCGGACGAAAACGATATAGCCGCGCCTACGCGTGACGTACTACTACTAGCTTTATTCGCACTAGAAAGCTGGTTCTGGACTTAGTCTCTAATTAAGTCAGTACCTTCGCCGATGCGTCTAACACGTGCCTGGCCCCCCCGGGTGCGCGCTGTCTGTTTGGGGAAAGGAACTGCAAAGCACTGTCCAGCAGCTCGGTTGGTAACAGCATGCCGACACTGGTCGCGTCGTGCTCGATTCTCAATATCGGCACTTCGTTATTGTTCCACGCGTCCTGTATCTGTTCCATCACCTCCAGCTTTGCCGCCTGCGTCAGCACTGCGGCGATGCGGCGGTGGTGCAGAAGCTCGGTCTGCGATTCCGCGTCGGCGCCGTCGAAAAAGTCGCGCACCTGTCCTTTTATTTTCGTCTTCTCGGCCTCGTCAATCTCTGAAGCGGTCCTCTTTTCACCCCGGAGCTTCTTCCGTCTGCGATTGTGGTCAAGCTCAGTCTCGTCTTCCCCTTCCGCAAGAAAATCTGGCTCCTCCTCCTCCTCGTCCACAACGCCGAATTCGTTCAGGCCGTCCTGGATGCGTTGCATTAATTCGCGGTAGGTTTTCATGTCCCCCACCCGGTACGCTTCCATGCTCTTCGCCATCAATGACATGCGCTCCTCCTCCGTGAGGCGAGCAGCGGGTGGACCGCAGCCCGCCATCCCAGCTCCTGTTCTGCGCCCGCGCAAAGTAGCTGCAGCACGCCTCAGCTATCCTATGTCGTCGCAGACATATCAATTTATCAAAGCCCGCGCTGCGTCTGGCTTTTCGCGCGACCGATCCGCCCTGGTTCGGCTCAGTCCATGATGCGACTGGAAGTAGCGGGATGGTGTAGTCGCAATCTCTATCAGTCAGTCTCTGTACTCTTGGGCTCTTACTTTTTTCGCATCTAGCTAGTTAGTTTTACGACGAGACGCATCTACATCTAGCTACTCAGTTTCTCTTCTTCCGCTCTGCAGTGCCTACTTACGAGCCGTAACGAACTATCAATTTATCACTCAGCCGAAGCACGTCGATAAGCTGATCGCGATACTGGTTCGCTGCACCAAAAGCAATCACATCCAGAGATCGAGTTAGTCTACGACGTGGCTACGAGAAGCGCCGAACTCTTGCTTTATCTTTTCAAAGAGATGGTCGCTGTTGATCGAAGTCCAGTTTTCCACCCTTCCCTGCAACGACGCCCATGATCATCAAGTATGCGAGCGCGTTCCATGATGTGATCGAGTCCCCTCCATGATTCCCAGGCCCATCCCTATGAAAGAATGAGTCGCAAGCTCGTGCCGAGTAGCTTCCCCTGATCCAGCACATGCGCGCGCGCTCTCTCTCTCTGTCAGAATTATCAACCAAGCAAGACGCAGAAGGAGATGGTTTCGCAGCATTCGAGAGGGAGCAGGCTTCTCCAAGGCCTACAACAAGAGCGCGATCGATGCTGAACAATAATTAAGGAACCAAGCCGCCTCCCTCGTCTTCTGTGGAGGTGGCCGCCGTCGTTCATGGATGCGTGGGTGATTCTGATTGTAGTTTCATTCTTACATACTTATGTTACAGCAAAACGGAAGCACGGCTGGCGCGTAAGTTGTGGCAGCGCTGCCTGAGTCTGTCGTATAAATAGACTCATTTGCTAGCTTGCTTCAGTAATTAAGATTTTCACTTTCTATAATACAGCACAAAACTCGCCACTCGGTGAAGCTGCGGGCCGCCATTCAGTGGCTCCATTCATTGTGTGACTGAGTGACTGCGTCGATAGATAGCTCAACTGATACACTGTGTCGAAAGCTAGTTAGATCGTGAAAAACCAAAAGACCCCGCTGCAGAATCAATGCTACACAGCCTATATCGATCCATCGGTCCATCGATCTGAGCACGCAAAAACTACTATCAATTCTGCAGGAGGCTCGCAGAAGCAATTCCCTGCGCCGCAACTGACGACAGCAAGCTTGACGCCTGCCAGTAGCTTCGTCTTTGTTTTTGACCCATCAATGAATCAGGGCGCAAGCAATGCTCAAAAAAGTATGTAAGCAATAGCAAATCGACGCCGAGTCTGAGCTAAACTGCATGCTATATATTACAATACTCATCATCCAGATCCAAGCAAGTCGTCTTCTTGGTCAACCACTTCGTGGAGCAGCGCCTCCGCGGAGACAAAACCCGCGGCCTCTTTCAGCTGCCTTTCTAGAAACCGCCTGCGGTCCTCATTTCTTTTCCTCTTCTGTCGATGCCCCCCAGATATCTTCTGCGCGGCTTTGACTGCGTCGCTGAGTGACTTCATCGCTTTCTTTGGTCCACTTCGCTAGCCCATCCGAATTGATTTGCTTCGCTGCGTGATTGTTTCGCTTTTTTGTCACGCGGTCTAATTCCGCCAACGCATCCGCCGCCTCTGCTTCTATCTTCTGTCTTTGCTCTTGCAGCTGCGCGATCTGTAGTCGCCAGCTTTCCTTTTCGTCTGCTCTGCGCTGCAACTCGGCCTCCGCGTCTGCTCTGCGCTGCGCCTCGGCCTCCTCCGGGTCAGCCTCACCTGGCATGTTTTTCGGCGAAGTAGCAGAAGACTGTTTCCGCTTTTTGCTCTTCTTCTTCCTGGCTCCGTCTGCTGCGATGCTCCCTGCGCCATTTTTGCTTGCCGCTGCTGGAAGTGCATCATCGGGCTCCAAATCGACATCCATCGGAGCCGCTTCGTCCTCGAACGGCGGATGTGGAGCTGCGACTTGCTTCTCGAGGTCGTGGCGCTTTCCGGCCGAGCTCTCACTCGGCTCGTAGTTCTGGATCCAACGATCAAGAGCTGCGTCTTCCTCTGCGCCAGAAGACCAGACTTCGCGTTGATCAAACTCGACAGACCCGCTGTTACCGACGTTGTGTCGAGAGGCCGCCTCGCTGGAAGCTTCGTGGACGCCGGGTGATAACTCCGGACGCGCCGCGATGTCTGAGTAAGTACACGGTGACTGCGATCGCTCCTCTGCGCCCTGGCCGCTGTACTGCTTCCCATCTTCGTGAACATGCTCCACCGCGTTGCTATCCATGTTGGGGGAAGGCTGCTTCCAACTTGTGCCGCGATTGGTCCGGAAATTGTGATGCGAGGACCGCTTCTCGTGCGCGCCGCAAGTTTCCGCCTCGTTTCGCTGCGTGGTAATTGATGGCTGGTGGCTTCGTGGCGGCAGGTTCATTCCGGGCGACGAACGACGATTGCAACGGCCGCGCCCAGACTGCCACACGATATCGCAAGGGCTGCCGGAGAGATCAGAAGCCATGTCGACGGAGTCCTCCGGAAGGGCAATTGGCTTCTGCTTGGATCGAGCGGGAGCCCTCCGCTGCTGGCGCGCCGCATTTTCGAGCGCATGCGCAAGACGAACGACATCGGCAGCAGACCGCCCGGCGATGTTCATTGCTACTTCGTTGCTAGTTCGTTGCTGTGGCTCTGGCTGGGCGGCAGACGATGACGCAGCACCTGCATGAAGTGTTGACCGGGTACCAGAAGTTACAAAATGCGGAGCGGAAGCTGGTGAAGAAAATGGCGGGGGTGGTGGAAGTGCTCGTGCTGGATCTGCATCGCTGATCTCCGTGCTTGAAGGCGCCGCCGGCGCAGAAGTCGACGGCTTCGGGGCAGCAGCTGACGCGGCCGGTTTTGGCTGCGGTTTCTTCTCTGGCGGGGATCGGTACCTCGGCCGCTTTGGCGTTGGTGTTCTCCACTTCTTGTTCTGGTCCTTCTCTTTCTGGCGGTGTTTCTCCGCTTCCGCGCGTCTGTTTTTTGCGAGGTCGGCCTCGGCCGCAGCTTCTGCTAGATTTTTGGCAGCTTGTCGGCCTTTTTCCGCCGCTTCGGCCCGGTTCTTGCGCTGAGAGAGGGCGTGGAGTAATAGAATACTTACACTGAGACGCGCATACATTTGCTGGAGAGGATCAGTGGAAGTATAGATCCATAGATTGCGGGGAGGCAATTCTCAATCTAAGGTAAGTAGGTAGGTACCTACGCAAAACCAACACACAGCACCCATTGATTGATTGACTGACTGACTCAATCATTCATACAACAACCAGAAAACTCGTGCGCAGGCAGACCTTCACGCTCTTCTGAAACTGCTGTATCGGCATATCGAGCCCGTCCTGGCGGCGTCTTTTCGCGCCCTGTTTGTCTCGCCATTCCCTGGCGAAGCTAACGAAAGTCTTCGGCGACAAGTCTTTCGCTGGCGACCACGACGGCGGAACGTAGCGCTTCCGCTGGAGCTGCGAGAGCGTCGTGGACTTTTCGCCAAGCAGGCCCCCTCCGTCGCCATTCCCATGCGTGGCGATGCGTCGCATTTCAACGACCACTGGCTCCGGAAAATCTCCGCGGAGCGTCTGTCGCGCTCAGGGCTGCGATCGCGATCGCTAGCGCTCCGTGCCCTTTCGATAAGAGCAGGCGCAGAGAAGCTCCAGCGCTCGGTGTGCGCAATGGAGACGGCCCATGTTTGTTTTCTCAAGGTTACTCGGAAAGGCTCGACGCTATCTAGTTTCTTCTACTTCTAGTTCTACGTGTGTTTATTTTCGTCCCGCCAAGAGCGAGTCTGCTCAAGTCATTTACTTCATTCTCCAAACGTCCGAAGGATTTACTTCGACGCAGCCACACGACGACTCAATGCGATTGCTCTGCTCAGCCCCTTCTCTCCATTCGCTCGACTTGCTTCTCCGATCGACGATGGGGCCTGCTCACACCTGGGAGCCATTGCGAAAGTTCACTCGAACAGACCGGAAATAGCTCCAGCAAAGAGCTTCGCGGCACAGCAAGGTAAAGCATGACTCGTCTTCGCTGCGTGTGCTGGAGCAGGGGAAAGGCCCCGAGTTTCTATTCACTGTGAGAGTGCGGCCCTGCAGAGTTGTCTCACCGCAGCGATGCTTCGGGGCGTGACGTTCGAAGAGCTCGCGCCATCCTCCCAGCAAAGATACCTGTCATGATTGTAGTAGCGAATTACCGATGAAAGGACGCGAAACAGATAAAATTTTTTTTCGGATCGTAAGGCGGAGACTTCGTGACTCATCATGGAAAAAGTGGCGCTACAGCATTGAGATGGTGAGGGGTTTCGAAAAAAAAAAGTAACTGCTTGCTCTTGAGTGGAAGCCGTGCAACTGGTGTTCGCCAAGGGCTCGTCGGAGGCTTGAATATAGCCTGCACTTCAGCATTTCTGTAATCAAGAAGCAACTGCGAAAATCGTTTTTTTCTGTGACCTGAATTCAATTGAAATGGATATTGAAAACCAAGAACGTTTTAAAGTTTTTAAAAAGTCTTCGCTAGGTCTTGAGGACCCGGTGAAATACCACCCCGTTCTGACCGTAAGTCTGGCGAAATTTAAATTACTTCGGCAAAAACCCACCAGAAGATCATGTTTCAAAAAATGTAAAGCAGCGCAGTACTTCCTCTGCGTCCACAGCACGGCTAACTGTCCTGCGTGCAGCGCCACGAATGCCATGCCCAGCATTGGGTTCCAGCTCCCCCGGTCTTCTGGCAGCTGCTGCGTTTTCCTCCAGCTGGGGTCGCAGAAGTTCGTCGGCGGCGCCGGGGAGTGCAGGTCCGCGGACAGCTTTGGCAGCACCTCCCCCGTGAAGATGTTGTAGGGGCAGCTGTACTGGTACAGAAGCGGGAGCAGCTTGAGCACCGACACTCGGGAGAGGAAGTTCCACTGGAACGCGTTCCTGTAGCCGTGCCTAACGTTCCACACGATCTGTGGCGTCCACGTGAGCGCCGTGATCACCAGCAGGTACCAGTGGTAGAAGTCGATGAAGGTGAAGTTCACACAAAAGATCGTGAGCAGCATGACGGTGTAGAAGCGCCAGTACAGGATCGCGATCTCGCGCCGCATCTGCCGTTCCTCGTTCGCGAAGGCGTCGAGGTCGTTGTCGTTGTTTGTGCGGTTGTTCATGCGGGCGAGCACCTGCTTCCGGAAGAGGATGAGCACCAGCCGCATCTGCATGGAGGCGAACAGCAAAAACTTCAGGAAGATCACCACGCAGAAGTTGTTGAACACCTCCGCGTTGGAGGGGAGGCCCCGCGCGGAGAACACCAGATAAAGAAAAGTCTCCACCATGGTGTACAGCGCCAGCAGCAGGACGTTGGGGAGAAAGATCTGCTCGGCGTGCTGCAGGTCGGTAATCTGCCGCGCGTACACGGTCATCTCGAACAAGGTCAGCACGTTCAGGAAGAACGCCACGTTCCAGGACTTGTCCGCGTTCTTGGTTTCGTCGACCTGGCGGAGGAGCAGCTTCGCGTGCACGCTGCAGTCGGGAGAAGTGAGCACGCCGTGGGAAGTCTTGGTCTGGGAGGTGTGGCGGTCGCCGCCAGTTTGGTCCGCGGGGTAAAGACGGAACTCGAACGAGCACGTGCTCCGGTCGGAGGTGGGCCGTGGTCCACCCCCTGCCGGTCGTGGTGTGCTAGAGTCGGCGTGCTCCTGCCCCGCTCCGGCCGCGCCGCCTGACGAACCTGTCGAGTCGACGTCGTGGTTCACATGCTGCTCGTCCTTAGAAGTGGCAGAATCTGCAGGCGGTGAGGAAAGCCCCACACCGTGCTTCAGCGTCATCCACAAGTGCTCCACCAGCCCGTCTGGCGGCTCGAAGAACTCTGACCTTGGCACGGTTCCCACGAAAACAACTGGCTGTTCTGGGTCCACGATCTTTCCGAATGCGGGGAGCACGTGGATGTCCTCCGCGTCCTTCTCGACGTTTTTGAAGGCAGCACCCGGCAGTACGCCGTTCAATGCACCAATCGTTCTCAACCGGTTTGCGCCAGGGGAGTGGAACATGAACCGGAGCTCCGCGTCCACCATGCCACTCACCAGTGACTTTTTATACGTGACGTCCATGCGGGCTGTCGAGGTCTCGACAACGTTCGCAGCCATTCTGGAAGTGAATGTCGAGCTCGGCGCGCCGCGGGGAGTATCAGCTTGCGGA
>RXOD01006324.1:0-10693 GCA_005223375.1 Amoebophrya sp. AT5.2
ACCAGCTGGTCCCACCATATTTTTCTTCCGGAGAAGAACCCCATACTCACCGACAAGCCGCTGATCGATTTCGAGGTGATCGCGATTTTGAATCCGCCACTGCTGGCGGGGATAACGCTGGGCGTGATCGGGCACAAGATGTCGCCCGACTGGTTGGTGGTGGTGCTGCTTCTGAGCACGTTGTGGTTCGCGTTCACGAAGTCCTGGGGGAAGGGCGTGGAAAAATGGAGGGAGGAAACACGCGACCTGCTGCAAGGGGACGATGCTGGGGAAACCGCCGAGATTGGCGTGGAGCTTGCGACGAGGAACGCTGCTGAAGATGGTGATCGAGCCAGAGATCTAGATCTTGAAGATGGAGGAGGTGTTCTTGATGGTACCTCGGTTGAGAGACACCAGAGTCCGACCAACACCAACGCCACGAGAAGGCACGACGAGGGCAGTCCTGCTGCAGCGGTTGGTCCGAGGCCGGGCAGTGTCAAGAAGCCCGCCAGCGCCAGCAGAAGTCCGGTGACGCAGTCACAGAAAAAGTCGACGCCCATGCGGCAGAAATACAAGCGGATGTTTGGACGAGCGCAGCAGTGGATAGCAGTGAGTGGCTTCGATGCTGACGATGATGATACCGAATCGCAAGCGGCAGCCTTGGACGACGACGAAGTGCTGTCTTCAGCACGACACGCGGGAGCTACCGGAGCCCACAACGAAGGAGGACTTCTGTCGAGTACCGACATTCTCCTCCACGCCTGTCACCAAACGTGGCTCAGCGCAAAAACCGCGATCAGAATAACACTGTCGCTTTGCTTCGTGCTTTTTGTCCTGGAAACCACGAAGGCGACCCGCTGCAGCGGCACGTACTGGCTCCAAGTACTGACGCAGCTGGTGATTTGCGTCGGGGTGGGGTTGTATGCGCTCCGTCAACTGGTTGCGGCGAACGGAGCTGCTGCTGCTACGATGGTCACGTTGGATTCGCCAGTAGGTTCGGAGCAAGAGGAGCAGGAGGACGTCGACGACCCCCTGGAGTTGGAGCGAAGGAGCTCGACCGCGAAAATGATTGAGGAAGATGGAGCTCAGCGTACCGGCGAGTTGGAACTGGTGCCCGTCGGGAAAAGTGCGCAGGAGCACGTGAGCGCTACCTCCGTTGCGCCTCCGCCTGCGGCGACCTCAACCAACAGATCCCCGAGCCGACGTGAAGCGGGAGGTGCTCTGAAAACTGCTATCCGGGGCAGCTCCCAGCCTGTCGCCGAGCTTGCTTGGCACGATGGCCACAATCAGCTTCTTTTCCCGCTCTACGCCGCCGTTGCCGGTTTCGTCGGCGGCTTTCTCGGCATTGGCGGCGGCATGATCATCTCCCCGGTGCTTCTGGATCTCGGCCTCCTCCCCGAGGTCACGCAGGCCACTACCGCGGCTTTCGTCTTCCTCAGCTCGGCGCTCGCGGTCATCCAGTTCTTTTTGTTGGACTTAATAATGCCTTCCTACGTCTTATGGTACGGGTTTTGGGTGATGGTGGCAACGGCGTCTGGGCAGTTCATCCTGAAGCAGCTACTGAAAACCTACGGCCGGAAGTCGCTGATCATTCTGTCGGTTGCAGCGATTATCTTCCTGTCGATGATACTAATGACCGGACACGGGGTGTGGAAACTGTACTTGGACGTAGTGGTGGAGAAAGACTGGGACGCGCTGCAGTTCCGCTTTTCGAAGTTCTGCCATTGAGATCGAGTGCTTGTTGCCGCGCAGGGGCTACCGAGAAAGCCCATCTTGTGCCGGCACGAGATAGATGGCTGGGAGTGTTCAGAAGTGCGACCGCGAGCGAAACGACATGTGAAATATTTATAGCTGGAAATGAACGTCTACGTCTAAATCCCGGGTAGGTAGTTCGCAGTGCTGCATCTGCATAAGAAGAAAATTTACCGTCCCGAGATGTACTATAGAGGTGGTCGCAGTAACGTTTACTATCTCTTCTCATTTTGATTTTGTACGATGTAGTTGCTGTTGCTGTTTTCAGACGAGCACACAGAGAGACAAGCGCAAGATCGACGATGACGACGCCGGGTCTAGGTCTTCAGGTCCACGTCTTTACTCCGACTCTTGGCGGGCCGGCCCCCTCCATGGGCCGGAGCCAAAGCAGCTTTCGTGTCAGCTCCACGAAAACGTCGTTCCACCGTAGCCGACGCGATAACTCACCCGGAAGGGCAACGGCGCGGTCGTTTTCGCAGGATCCGGCCGGGTCGACGTACTCTCCGCGAGGGGCAGCAGGAGGAAAAGGAACCACGCACGCCTACGTGAATCATAATGATGTGGATGGTTCGTTGCGTAAGCTGCATGTACACACGGCGTGCGTTACGTTTCTCGAGCGGCAATTCCAGACGCAGTTCCCCCGGGCAAAAATGCAGATCCGCGGCGAGTGCGTGCAAGTCAGAGCCAGAATGGACCAAGCGCTGCTGAACAGAAGTAAGTACATTGGTTTATTGTGTTGCGACTACTTTTATTTTTTTTATATTTATCAAATCTTTAATATATAGTGATAGCATAGTGGCCGTCTTGCCCTACACCAGCGCTGGTGAGTGGTTGTGTTCGTCAAGTATTGCCTTTTTCCCCCTGGAGAGATGAGGCTTGGAGTATGAGTTTCCTCAAGAACACCGCTCGAGAGCAGTCGCCGTGTGAGAGCGCGGGAGCGTCATACTCAACGGATTTAGTTTGGTCGGAGGGGCGCGCGCGGTAGCGCGATAGCTCGCTAGTTTCGGTGTAGACACCGATGCATACTACGTACTCACACCAGTAGCCTACGCCTAGCCGTAGTTCTGCTCAAACTCTACCGCGAGGCACTAGCGTTTTGGCTACTAACCCGGGTGTGCTCCTAGCTCTAATAGTACGGTGGGGGGTCCGGCTACGCAGCGTGCGCAGTCGGGACTTAAAAACAGACGTGGAGACACTTGGGGCGCTCCACCCACCCGCGCACTTTCGGTTAATGTACAACCGTCCCCCGGATGGCGGCAATTCCCCAAAAAACACACACGCTTCGCTTGTACGTTGGGCGCAATCGCTATATTTATCAATTCTTTATTGGGGGAAATATCTGAAACCGAATATGGCGCGTGAACTCGATGAAAAATTCGTTTCCACTCATATAAATATACTGAACCACAGCGAGCCCGGTTCCGGAGTACATACCAAGCGCGCCCGCTCGCGATACCTCGATGCCTGACTTCGTGCGACCCAAGGCGAAACGATTTTTCTGAACGGGGCAGAGCAGCGGAAGGGAGTGCGTAGCCTCGTGCTGGTGTTCAAAGGACGAGGGAGAGGGCAGGATTATTATTATTATTTTGGAAGAGCATGAACATCACATGATACACTAGTACCACTCAAATTTACCACCACAGCCCTGCATAGCTTTACATATACTGATACCGTTGTCATACCGATTCGCATGTAGAAGCGCAATCCATCGCAGCATGTGACGGTGCGCCAGCCAGAAACATACTTACTGCATTTCCACTTGTTTATTTTGGCTGAAATGATTATCTTCTAAAAAGCGCGACCCAGCAGGAGCGGCAAGTCCATCGCAGTGCAAGTTTGCTAGCTTGTATTAAATTTTTGACTCCTCACCACGTACAAGAAGATGAAGGTAGATGATACATTGGATTGGAGACACATGGATCAGAGTTGCCAGTGATACTCTCAGCGACTCGTCTCACGAGGAGGCACCCGTGCGGCGGAAAGAACCGGCCATCACAGCGTCGGTTGACGAGCAGTTTCGAACAAATGGACCACGAACTGGGTTGACATCTTGGAAAGAAGCAGGAAGGGGAGGGTGCTGCGCAGAAGAGGGGCGCTGCACAAATCGAGCGCAAATGGAGATAAGACAACTACTATGAGGGTTGAAATGAGTGCTCGCGCATTAAAAAAAAAGACCGCTACAAATCTTGCAACCGAAAAAAAACAAGGTGATTGCGGTACGCCACGGCAGGCCGCAGCTTTTCAATCGTAATCGTTAGTCTTAGTGTGCACTTACTAACAAAGGATGCCCGCGATGGCCCCGGTCGCTGGCCCGCCTGCCGCTCGCGGTGAGGCCTACTACCCGACCGACGGCGTGCTCGATTGGGGCAAGTTTGTGGTTTGCGACGCCGTCACAAAGCGGGAAACGGTCTACGAATGGCTGGACAACGAGCGCAGGTACGTCCGGAAAAATGCGGTGAAGGTGGGACAGAAGGTCGTCCTTGGCGAGTTCAAGTCGCCCGACGCCAGGCGCTACAACGGCCTCAAGGGATACGTGAGAAGTAAATGTGATGAAACTGCTTTCGCTATAATGATCGGTTTATGCGTTTATTCAGTGTAGTTTTCCGAACGCAGTGGCAGTGTCAGTGTGCTCCTGCAGCTTATCTTTGATCGGTGATTCCATAGCCTCACTCTTACAGACTGACTGCAAACTAAACTAAACGCCGACTTTTGCAATAGGCTCGCAGGATGGGAAGTACACCGTTTTTTGCGACGGTTCCGACGCGTTTCCGCACGGCGCGGTGATGACGTGCGAAGCGTCGAACTTGTTTGTTTACGGGGACGACGGCATGCTCTACCAGGCCCAGCCCAACGCGGACAGAGCCCAACTGGAAGAGAGCGACAACCCGCAGTACATCGACAACCGGCAGCACGCGAGGATTATGGCGGTGATTCAGGACTGCAATAAGAACAAGCTGGCGAACACGAACAGCGGCCCGCCGAAGTTGTTTCCCGGAAATGTGGATTTCATGTTTCCGCAGCAGGATCTAGGGGACATGGATCATATCCCGAGTGAGTATTCGCCACAATCGAAAAAGCCGGCGGTGAAGCGAGCGGCTGTCTCCGGGAAGATGGGGGGGGTGGTTGGTGGCGCAGGAGGTGGAAAGCAAGAAATATTTACATCAGCCTCCGGTGCCGCGGCGGTAGATCAGAAGCCCGCGAGTGCGCGGGGGCCGGTTCTCATTCCGGATTCGGTGCCGGGCCTGGACTTTACCAAAATCGCTGCGCAGGGCGGCAACCTGGTACAGAGTGTCCACGAAACGATGACCGACTGGTTCAACCAGACACCAGCGGAGACACCGAAGGAAGTGGGCATTCCGCGGGTTGAGTCGACGCGAGTGGTACCAGTGCAGGAACTCGCTCTGGCTGGTGGCGTGACGGCCGCGAGCGAGGACAGGAGCCGACTTACGTATCAGCCTGCAGAGGCGGAATTAGGGATGCCAATGAAGTCGGCAGCGGACCTGCAGCTGGAGGCAGAAATCGCAGCAGCACGGGCGTCATTGGAAAAGGCACAAGCGGAATACGAACAAACAAAAAGGCAGAGCGAAGGTTCGTATGATATAGATATTGTTCGCGTTTTTGATTTTATTGGTTAGCGTTAATAGCGCGTTCACGAAGAGAGACAAAACTACCGGAATAAGATCACAATAACGTTGCACTCTACAGTTATGGCTTTTTTGAGCAGCAAGAAGAAGAATAAGCGCGCTCCGCGGGCTGAAGGGGAACAAGCGCCAGGGAGCTCCTCCAGTTTCGCCCCGCCCCGGGTGTCCTCTAGTCTTGCCCCGCCGGTGGTGAACGGTTCCGCGCCGACTCCAAACCTTCCGGTCAAGCCGATCACGTCAGTCGGTGAACAACTCTTGCCAATGGTGGAGCAACTACCGAAGTCCAACGTCCTGTCCATGCCGGACCTGGCGAAATATCGTCTCTCCGAGGACTTGCTGCGCTCACAGAAGGGTCTGAAGCGGAAGGGTCTGAAGCTCGCACACAGAGAAGAAGGTGGAGACGAGGCACCCGGGGGCACGGCGACGAGCACTCTGTCCTCCAAGCAGCTGCCACCGAACTCGGCGGGGGCGTTGGACCAGTTCAACTTGTTCCAACATTTCCAAAAGCAGAAGCAGGAGGCAGCTGAGACGCAGGCGCGGGTGCAGGCGAGCATCATGAGCCATCGGCAGGCCCACGAAGAACTGCACAGGCGGTTTCAAACAGCGATCTCTCCCGTGGACTCAACAATGGACGTAGCTGGAGGGAGGGCGCCGGTGCCGGTCGTCGAGGGTGGGCGGAGTGCGATGCAGGTGCTAAACCCGAACCCGGCAGTGGTGCAAACGGGACCGATACTGCGGGGCATCTCGCCGGCAGGAATCTCGCCGATGGGAAGAGTGGTGGGAATGGTAATGGATGCGTTCTTATGGATGTGGTTACCCCTTGATGTTTAGCTCAAGTTTTTCGACCGCAAAGTCAAAATCGACCTTCGCGTAGCACAACGAACAGAAGGAGAAGCAAGTATAAAGTTGTCGTAGCAAGTGCAAGCTATTCTTAGGTCGTGAATTAGCATTTCTTAACGATGATCACAACTTTCTCTTCCACACCAGGGCGACCGCCCGAAGACTTCTGGAGATGCTGGGCACCTGGTTCCCTCCCCTCGGGAAACGCACGGAACGGTGCACCGACACTGGGGAACACACATTCTCGCTGGAATGCACAAAGCCGCTATGAATGCGAAGACGCGCCACGAAACAGGCGTCCTTCATCACGGCGCATCTGAATTGTAAGCATTCCGTTAGAAGTGCTTTGCGTTTGCCCTTGTTGTTCGCCTTTTTCATCCCATTCGATGGTTGATCGCATTCGCACGAACTCCACACTCACACTCACATGCTCATGCACTTCAGTGGCAGCCTGGACGGGTCGCGCAACCGGTCGAAGAGCGAGAGGCCGCCGGCG
Source organism: Amoebophrya sp. AT5.2 (assembly GCA_005223375.1). Classification (NCBI taxonomy): domain Eukaryota; class Dinophyceae; order Syndiniales; family Amoebophryaceae; genus Amoebophrya; species Amoebophrya sp. AT5.2. The sequence continues at coordinate 6,709 of RXOD01006324.1, forward strand.
TCGGCGGGTGTGACGCCGGAGCACGCGGCGCAAGTGCCTTCCAGTTCTCTGCGGTCGCGGTCGGAGGCACCGACGGAGACCCTGAGCGGGAACTGGCGCGTGACGCGAGATCCGGATACGTACCGCACGATGTTTCTCCCAGCCGACGCACCGTCGCCAGAAAAGCAGGGTCAGGGTGGGGCGGGCGGGGCCGCTACCGCAAGTCGTGCCCAGGACGCGAGTTCAGCAAATCAGCAGCCACCGGCAGCACCGAGTGCATGATCATGATCTCCTCGAGTGACGAAGAGTTGTGCTATGGGCCTGGATTGGAGGTTGGAGAAACATGGATTTTTTCCGTCGATGCTTCACCCGCCACTGGGGGTGAAGGAACGATTTTTTCCAAAAACGTGCGGATGGCAGAAGGATAGATACGTACAGCTCGAACTTGTCACGATGTCTCAAAACCACTCTCCGTTTCTGCCGTAAGCGATGTCGGCCAGGTTGTATCCACATCCGTTCGGGATGTTGCGACTTCGCCAAGGGGACAGGGGAGCAAACGAACCACACCAACACCAAGAACGTAGTTGAGTGGAACAAAATTGGACGGGAGAGGCAGGGGAGGCAGTGAGACTCGCAGCACGAGAGAGTCGAGCACATGAAAGACGGAAGCGAACAGAAATCCTGTGCTCCCAGTGCCACGTTTTACTTCTTAGGCTTAGACGAGATCGAGTTCGAGAGTTTGTATTCCAGCCCGCTCAGGCATCATTCATTCACCACAAAAGAAACTAGCGCACAGTTCGGCGGCGCAGTCCGTTTCCGTCAAAAATAGCAACAGAGCTTCATTGGGTGGAAGGATCAGGACCACGAGGGCCACGACTCGCCCGATGGCGTGCACACGGTCCCGGCGCGCGACCACGACCTTGACGAGGTACTAGGGCTAGGATCTTCTCTGCCCTCCACCGACCCCATCAGAACCAGGAGCGCGACATCTTTCGCCCGACATGTACGGCGCTGCGGTGACGATTGACCGGGACTCGCTCCAGCACATGGCGGACGAGAAGCTCGACAATGCCCAGGACTTCTTCAACATGCGCAGCACCAAGAACACGAACATCCGCTTCGACCATTCCGTCCTCGGCAGCCTCTGCAGCGAGGTGTACAACGCGGCGTTTCTGCCGGTACTCCTCCAGATGCTGTGCGTGCTGCTTCTGGGCACGAGCATGATCCGGTCTGGCGCGAGTCCGGTGCTCACGGCAGTGGCGTGGATCCTCGCCGTGGTGGTGGTGTTGGCTGGTGTGCTGCTCCCTTTAAAAACCCTGCGAGAGGCGAAGACGTTAAACCTGCGGAAAGTGAAGGCGGTGCACTGGAAGCCGCTTACGTTCGTGTACTTTCACGTAGTGATCATGGTCGTGACGGGGATCGGGAGCCTGGTGTTTGCGGATTACCTGTTCACGGAATTCGTCGAGCCGTACCAAAAGTACCTGGACAAGAAGTGGATCGACCGGGCGATCGACCCGCTGCTGCAGAGCTCGCTAAAGTACCAGGACGCCGGGGTGGTGAGCTTCTCTCCCGACACCTACATCGACCGCGCTCACAACGGCTGCTACCGGTACCTACAGTGTTTGTAGCTATTGTTATTGTTTACTCCTAAGCCTAAGCTGCATGTGCATACAGTTCGTTGTAGTACAACGAACTCGTCACGTGCAAGGGTGTTTCGGCGCCGCCGGGTGGCCACTGGATTTTCCCCGGTCAGAGTGCGTTGCCTTATATTCCGGTAAAGTTTTATGGTGATGAAACTTGTTACGACGTACCACGGTCCTGGCGGCGTGACATGGTGCAGAGCCGTCTCGGGCTGTGACGGCTCATTGTTGGCCATCGGCGGATAAAAGAATGTCGTTGCTGAAAAAACATTACAGTGCCGCCGGCGTTTCGTACTGTGTGGTTCCGATAGTGCAGGACACTGCGGGTACAGGTGACCGCACCCGCCTTCCCAGTTCCCCGACCGGCTCCTATGATTTCTTCGCGGTGGGGAAGGACTGCTGCTCTTGTCCCGGCGCGGGTGACTTTCAGTGCGGGGACTGGAGCTTTGCGGAGGCGATGGGCGGGTTGCGGCAGCTGGAGGTAGAGGACCGGGCGTTTTACGAATTGGCCGTGGAGCAGTGGGAGGCGGCGTGGAAAAAGGACGCGAGCAACCCGATGTTTTTCCACTGGAAGAACCGTCCCGTGGAGAAGATGCAAAACATGCGGACCGCGTTCTCGATAACCTTCGCGAGCGTGGTTTTGACCGAGCTTGCGGTGCTCATCTTTTTAGCCTTGCTGCAGAATCAGGTGCGCAGCATGTACTATGAAGCAAAACAGGTAGAATGGCTGGAAGAAGCTGCGGCAGCGACAGATGCAGGAAAGTAGTTTATGAAACTGCTGGACGAGTTTGTTGTAAAAATGCGCGATGAGAGTGAGACCAAGTGCCGTTGGCGCGGGACAGATTCATAGGTGGAAGCCGCAATCAACTCAGTTACTGTGGTGACGCAACTTTTTTCCGATACGCGGGGGCATTCACGTGGGCACGCCTACGTTGTCTTTCTCGCTCCGCTGTAGCGGACAAAAAGCATTAGGTTCCAAAAATTCATTCTACACCACGCTGCCGCCCATTTATATTTTAATCAAAGTCACGATCACATGTCCACCCTCCGTGTGCTCCTGCAGTACTGTTTCGTTTGAGCAGAAGGTCACTAAATTCCATAATGCAATCCAAGCGACGTCGCGTGAAAGTCCTACGAAGATCACGTGTAGCTTTCGAAAACGATCTTTCACCAGTTCCACTTCATCGTTTCGAAGGAATGCGATCTAGCACATTGGCTCTGGATCTTGAAGTTGAACTTGATGTTGATCTTGTTCTTGTGCTCGTTGCGCACGTCAAGGATCGCGGGCCTAGCAACATAGTAAGTAGGTACGTATGACAACTATGAGTAAGTAAAGTAGTCTACGAGCATGATCTCAGATCGCGTCCAAGCTTATGTTGAAATGCCGATTTAGCAGCACTAGATTTTGAACTTTAATGCGTGTATTGGCATCGCGCCTCGGCCGGACTCATTTCGCATATGTAGCATAGACGTAGCTTTTTGAAGGTGGTTTAGGTTTTCAATTCCACCTGCGTCGCGGCCGACACTCATCTGCGCATGGGCACCTGTCAGCGTCACCGCTAGCGATCAGCAGCAAAACAGAATTCGCGGCGACGATGGATTGGGTTACGCTGCGGGAAGAGCGGGTATGCGAGCTTCCGAGGAGCCAACACACGGAGGCGTTTGGGCGGATTCTGCAATTCGCCAAAGCGCAAGTTCGGGAAATACACCTGCCGGCAGGACTCAATCAGGAAGTGCTTTCGGCCGTGGAACGTACTTCCTTAGTTATGCAAGAATTTTTCACCACTCACTTGGCTGCATCGATGAGTTTTCTCTCAGAATTTTTGTTTGAGCTTGAAGCCTGCTGTTGTGTGCACGATAAACCGGAGCCTTGCGCTCCTTCGCTCGTACTTCCGCTTGGGCACAGTGACTTCTGTAAACTAAGTCCATGTGCACGACGGACCCGACCACCGTCAAATTAAACCCGTTCGACAGCTGGCGCCGCTGCGCTGATCGTTGATGCCGGATCTGCAGCGTTCGTCCTGACCGACCCGGTGCAGAGCGGAAGCTGTGCCCTCACTCTTTACGACGTCTCTCCCGACATCTCGAATGCGCTGCAAGGTTGGCGCATCGTCCTGCCGCACCCGGTTGCGAATTTGAACAATAAACCGGACGAGTGCCTCCGCTACATCATCACCGCGGATGCCATCTTTCTCTACATCCTGGTTTCGTCCTGCGTGGTGCACAAACTGCGCGTGACCCGCGGCGGAAAAACCGCCGGAAACAATGCTGGAAATACAAATAGAACCTCGTCCTCGGTGGATCATCATTTCGCGGGCTCGTCGGCCACGGCCACGCACGTCGAATGGGTCGCGTCCATGGAATTG
>RXOD01006325.1:0-10693 GCA_005223375.1 Amoebophrya sp. AT5.2
GAAATATGAATAAACCCAACCTGAAAACTGCATGGAGGTGGACGACCACCTCCCTAAAAATCTTTTTAATCAAGATCAAGATCAACCCCCGCGCCCCGGCCCCCGCGCGGTGACCTGCTGGTCCGCCGTGGTCTTCAGCTGGCGGCGGACCGGCAAGGCATTGAAACTTCTCTGGAAACCGGAGAACAAAACGGTGCGCAGGTTCATGATCGGGTACTTTTTGTACAGTGATGGGTATTCGACGATCGCCAACGCGGGGATCATCTACGCCCAGTCCGAACTCGACGTCACCCCGATGTGGCTCGGCATCTTGCTCGTCGAGGTCGTGTTCTTCAACTACGTAGGCGTCAAGTTCTTCCACTGGCTCTTCTCGAGTAGAACGATAAAAACGTCGGGTTCTAATAATAACGCACCAGGACGAGCGGGAGAACGAGAAGTAGCGGCAGGGGTGGCCGCAATTATAGCGCCCGCGGTCGAAGAAGGAGCGGGAAGCGCGATCTTTGGAACTCGTGGTTCTGGGTCCTTGAAGCCTGCCGACGGGCTCCTGCAAAATAATGAATCCGAGCCGCCGCTGCAGCTGCATACCGCGGCCGACGCTTTTCCACCTCGGAGCGTGATTGCAAACGATGGAAGCTCCTCCGACGACATCATCAACATCAACTCCAGCTCCAAGCTCCAGCAGGGCACTCGTGCCAAGACTGCCGTGCTTGTGCTGCTTTCTCTGTACATGATCTCTTCCCTGATTGCGTTCTTCACGCTGCACTACGGAACGGGGATGTTCCTCTTCTTCGGCTTCTGCCACGGCATGCTGCTGGGGGCCATCATGAGCTACACGCGGGTGCTGTTCAGCTCCCTCGTGCCGAAGGGGCTGGAGGCGCAGCTGTTCGCGCTGTACGAGATATCGGACAAGGGCAGCAGCTGGATCGGGCCATGCGTCCTCGCGGTCATTTCGCAGTTCACGAGCGTGCGGTGGGGCTTCTGCTGGGTGTTCTTCGCCTTCGCGGCGGGCGCGGCGATGCTGTACCCACTTAAGCTGGACGAAACCGCCAAGCAGCGGGGAAAAAACTTCAAGTGAGCATGAGGATCCCGATCTTCAGAGTTGTCTGGGCGGAGGAACTGCGCGAAAACGTCGGCTCATTTGGTGTAAACATAGAGTTAGCTCCTGCACGCTCATCTGTTGCTTTTAGCCATGGAGGTTTTTGCTAGTCCAGATTGATTCGAATTGAAGTTGAACGCTCAACACAGCGGCCGACGTCGCACTTTTTTATGGCTGTCGTGGAAGTCGAGGTTGTGCATGTGTGTACAATAATTTATTCGATGAATAATTTTTTAAGTACTTTACTACTCGACGGGCTTTGGCGGTTCAGCCTCGTGACGCGAGGGAAAAAAAAAGAAGACGCAAATTCAGGCACTGCACCAATTCCACGCGACATGATCATTGGCGCGGCGAACAAAGGAAGGCCAAATCCTTGGTGTTTCACCATCACCGGCGGGCTTCGGCTCTATATTCAATTCATCGCGTGGTGCTTAACCTTACTCTGTTGATGATCCGCATGGAGCACATAGTCGATCCGATCACCGCGTCGTGCGAGAAGATCGAGATTCTGCAGCACACTTCTGCCTCGCGCGGTCGTGCAAGATGAAACAAACCACTGCTGCTATCGTTCAGTGCTATGAATCGATCTGCATAGGTTTTTGCAGTTTTTGATTAAGAGCAGAGAGGTCATAAGCAGAGTTTAGCTAGAGTGAGTATAGCTTTAGGCTGAGTAATCGGCTTTTGTTTTCATCACAATAAAATGAAGCTCCTGATTGTCTCGCTCATTGTCTCACCACGCGCTTTCGCAGCGCCGTCCAGCACGCCTGATGCGGGAGGCCTCTCGGGAGACCACCCGGGCGGACCAGAAGACCTCCCAGGAGCAGACCTCGGCTTGGTCGTGCAGCACCCCTTCATTGAATCTACTCCCGGAACTACAGCGCCACCTCCTTCACGTGAACATGAACAACTCAATGACCGTGACGACGAGCGTCTTCTTTTGCTTCCTTCTCCGTCGACGAAACGAACTTCCATCTCCACGATGGACAACGGATCCAGTTCCACAGCTCCTGCTTCGAGCGGGGGCCCTGCTGCACCAGCCTTCGACGTCGGGACGCTGAGCTGCCGCAACACTTTTTTGGACGTGGAGGGGGCTCCCCCCCCGGATGCCCCGGAGCACCTTCGACGCGCGCAGAGCTGCCCCGGCTTTGCTCCCGAGCATCCCTCCGCCCATCCTGCGCACCACCTGATTGGGCAGGTGATGTGGCCCGTCGGTCGGTCGCGCTTCGGTTTACTCAGCAACGGCGGCGAACTATCGTCGAAGGACAACGTGAATGATGGCGGACCAGGTCAACATCAACATGTCGTGGGGACGAGTCGAGGGAAAGGCGGAAAGGGTACTAAGGGAGGCACGATCATGGAAGTCGAGGAGGCGGCGACGACCTCGCCTTCGCAGGACGGCGAGCAGGACGAAACGACCACTGCCATGAAACCTATGGGCCGCCGGCATGATCCGGAGCAGGATCAGGAAGAAGTAGAACTCCAGGAATCATTCGCGCCGGGGGCAGGAGCTGCTGCGTCGCTCCTGGCGGCTGGAGGGCCACTTGAGGTGTCGGACGTCGAGGGGGAGGAGACTCGGACCAACATGAACGAGGTGCTGTCCCGGATGCGGCAGCGGCGGCAAGAGCGGTCAGCAGCCACCATTCTCGCGCCCAGCTGGGTACCCGCCCTGACATCGGAGGACGTGGCTCCTCTCCTCGCTGCCGAGGACGCGGAAGCGGATTTGCGCGCCGAGCACCAGACCTTCTTGAAGATGCACAAAACTACGAGACGAGCCACAACTGCAGCCCGTGCTGCGGAAATGGTCGACCGACAAGCGGCCGCGTCGCCGTCCACCGTCCTCCCGCAGATCTACTGGTCGACGTTCGGGCCCAGTCGCAGCCCCATTGGTTCCTCCGCCCCCTGCTCCCCGACCGCGTCGTCGGACAATCTGCAGTGCTCGTCGGACCGCCTCGGGCAGCGGGGCATGAAGAAGCGGGGGATGTTCAGTAGCGGGGGGGATGAACATGATCATGAAAGGACCACAACTTCTACTTCTGCGAAGAGTCTCCTCAGCATCGACGTCGGCTGCATCGGAGACGGGCGGGGGTCCGAGCAGACGCAAGGGTCGTCCAACACCGCTGGCCCTTGTGCCGCCGATCCGCGTGGAGGTCACGGGAACGTTCGAGTACCCATCGCGCTTTTCGACGCGTTGGCAGAAGCAGCAGTGGAGGAGCGCGCCGAAGCAGCAGTGGAGAAGCTGTTTGCAGGGTCGGACGAACAGGACGGAACACCTCCACAAGAAGTAGACCCGTGGCAAATAAAAGACCCATGGTCCTCCATCTCAATATCCGGTCATGGAGGACCCTTAAAAAGCAGCGGGCAGCGCGGGGGGCGCGGCGACCATCGGCAGAACAAGATCGCTGCTTCATCCGGGCCGGGGCAGAGCGATTTGGAACACGCGGTGGAAGCGGTGGAGACCCCCACTACAACGACCTCTACCCCAATGTTCCGGCAGATGAAAGACGGGAAGAAAGATTCCGCCGGGTCAACAACAGCGGGTCCTCTGGACCAGAGGACCCGGTTAGAAGTTGTGGAGGCTGGTTCTGGGCGAGCAGCGGGTAACAGACATCTCGACTACGCGGGTCTGGGCCAGCGGTTGCGGGACGCGACGCTCTCCGGTCCGAGCAATCGGGGTCGCGTGTGTTCCAAGCTCGTGTTTACCCCCTTGTTCCGTTCGTTCTTGCTGCGGCCGGACCGCACCGGAAGGTCCCAGCTCGCGCTCATCTGCGGGATTTGCAGACAGGTTTGGGAGAAAACGGACGCGAAGCTCCGCATGCGCGGGCACGGCAGCGGACACATGGAAGGAGACGGCGACAAAGAGGTACACAGCTTGGAAGGTGTTGCTCATCAACTTCAGGTTCAGATGCTGATTCGATATATCAACCATCTGGTAATGGTAATGCATGGAAATCAATGAGTGGTATGTGTGTCTGTGATGCGAGCCAGCGTGAACTGAATTCCCCCGCCATCAGCAACAATCAAAATCATACGACAGGGCGACTGCAATCTGCAGATCTGTGTGACGGGGCAAGATCGTCTGCGCGACGAGGCCCGCAGGGCGGGGGACGAGCAACATGGCATAATCCGTGTTCCTAAGAGCGTGCGACAGCACAACAAGGCCTTGCGCATGCTGTCGGACAAGATGCAGGCGCAGTTTTTGCAGCCGTACTCGGAGTGGCTGTCGACGTTCACGGCGCAGGAGAGACAGTCGTGGTATCCTCCGCAGCGGACGGACGACATGTGGGAGATTGCCAATGGGTTCAGCGGCGCCGAAAAGGAATCGCCGAAGTTATTTCGCAGCGGTGAAGAAATCGAAATCGCGAAGTTGTTGGACGACGACGACGAGGAAGTTCGCAGCGTCGAACGGGGGCAGGAGGATGTTCGGACTACCGAAACTGGGCGCCGTCGTCGAGACTCGCATCCAAAGAAAAGCCAGCAATCACGCCGCGCAGGAGCTGCAGCCGCAGCAGCGAAAGCCGTACCTGCGAAGGGCCAAAGTAGTGCTTCTTCTAGCGGTCAACAGGCCGCGACCGCGTCCGCCCAGACCCCGACGGGTGGAGCGGGTGTGCTCTGCCCCGGGGCCTGCGGTCCGGCATTTTCTCCTCCTCCCTACCCCCCGCATCAGGTCCCAGTCGTTCCCGGTGCAGCGGAGCAGCCCTGTTTTTTTCCCGGTAGTTACTTTTACGGCCCCCAGTTTCAGGCGGAGGTGAACCACCAGCTGCAGCAGCTCCAGGCCGCAAACATGCTGTTTCCGCCCCCGCCTCCGCCGTATCTGCCGCCGCCCCCAATGCCGTCCTTCGATCAGTTTTGCAGGGAGCAACAATGGAACAATTACATGCTGGGAGCAGGTGGAGGGGCGGGAGGTGGTGGGGCTACTCCTAGTACTGCAGCGGGGGCCGCGATCCCGTCGCCGGGAGGAAACCCCTGCTACTGCTTCCTGCCCTCACCCTCTGCAGGGGACCCAGACAGGGAGTCGCGAGAGGCGCTGCGCGGAATGCTGTCTGAGTGCTTGGCCGCCATCGAGCGGGAGCTGGCCACGTACCATGTTGACCATGTTGATTAAAAATGCAACCCCACGACCTAGTCGGTTGTTGTACCAAATGACCGTCGTGGTCCTCAAGCCACTTCACGTAGTAGTTCACCCTGAGAATAAAGAAACGAGGATCATGAAGCTTGGAGGTGATTTTTTGTCGACGGACCACCAAAAGTGCTATCTGTGTGCATCTTCATCGATTCATCAGACCGGCGGAGGAGCTCCATCTCGGATGATATAAGAAAAGCATATGTCTGCAGAAGTGAACAAATAGAGGAAGAGGGTCTCAGTTTCTCACAACTGAAGAGACCACAATTTTTGCGATTTTCGTCGGCCGCTTAGCGATACAACGTCGACGAGGAGATTGATCGATGAAAGCACTAAGCCGGGCTGATTTTTGCTTTGATGCACGTCCGCAAAATGACACTAACTTTCTGAAAACGAACCTTGATAATCAGATTTTCCAGCGAGAAGCAGCAAGATAAATTGACTAAATAACGGGCGGTGGAATGAAGTATCGAGATCTCTGGCCCATTGCACTTGATATTGATTGTTGTTGTTCGTCCGCTCCCCGATCGCAATCCGATTGCACTTGATTGTTCGTCATGCTCCACCTACTAGAGAGATGCTCAAAAAATGCCTCGCACGGCAGCGGCAAATGTCCACAAATGCCTCAGCCTCACCACGCGGCCTAGTAATAAATTCGGAGCTCAGGACCAGGAGCAAATGTCGCCATCTACAAAGAAATCCATCTGGTACCTCATCGACAGTGAGACCCGATTCATGCTTGATACCGATTGTATGAGAAGACACAACAGAAACGAGCCGGCTGCACTACAGAAAGGAGCTGCTGGTTTCTTAATACTACAACTACAAAGCATAATATAGGTCAGTCACTAAAAGAAGAAAGGAATGGCGTTTTCGGACACGTGGAGTCTGACCGCGCACGCGGTGGGCTGTTTGTTCCTCGCCAAGTCCCTCTGGTCTGTCTGCAACTGGGCGTACATCTGCTTCTTCCGGCCGGGAAAGGACCTCAGAAAAACGTACGGCGAGTGGGCCGTGGTCACGGGCGCCACGGACGGCATCGGCAAGGCGATGGCAGTGGAGCTGTCGAAGCTGGGCATGAAGGTAATTCTGCTCTCGCGCACACAACAAAAGCTGGAGGAAACGGCGAAAGAACTGAAAACGGAGTCGGCGGTACTGGCAGTGGACTTCGCGAACTTTGACAAAGCGGCAAGAGAAAAAGTCAAGCAACTGCTGGCGGGAAAAGGTACTAGACCTAGTATTACCGACACGCGATTCCGAATCCGATCTAACTTGCAACCGACACGCGATTTATTTTCAACTTCAAGAGCTATATCCGACTCAGTATCTTCTAAATCTATGCAACACAACTCGACAATCGGTTCAGATATCGGCGTTTTGGTGAACAACGTCGGGATTAGCTACGACCACCCGGCTTTTTTTCACGAAGTGGACAGCGAGCGGGTTGAAGCCCTGGTCGAGCTGAACATCAACGCGACCACAAGATTGACCCACGACTGCCTCCCAGCCATGCTGGCAAAGAAAGCGGGCGCTGTGGTACGACTACTAACTTTGCGTTTGCTATAGCTATTTTGTGTTCTGCTTCATCTTCTAGGGCGAGTCGGACTAGTGTAAGAAAGAGTTTTGCCAAGGGGCTTCAGCATCCGCTTCATCGGCACCGATGTTCAGCAGTTGTGCCATCGAGGAGCAGGATCATCTTGCACGACCTCTCCACCACCACCTTGTCAAATAAAACTGTAAATGCAAATGCAAGAAACCTACAGGTGAACATTGCGTCTATTGCGGGAGTGGCCTCCAGCCCGCTGCTGACGCAGTATTCCGCTTCCAAAGCGTACGTGATCCGCCTCACCGAGGGTTTGGGGGGAGAGTACAAGGGGAAGGGGGTCGATTTTCAGGCCCAGTACCCCCACCTGATCACCACCAAACTCGCGAAGCTCCGACACCCCAGCCTCACGGTGCCCACACCAGAAACCTACGCAAAAGCCGCCGTCAGAGCCATCGGATACGACAGTATTAGAAATACTTATTTTTTAAGATTGCAGCTTCTTGTTGAATTTGGAAGAGGATGAGTTGTAGCTGCTGTGCTGGCGGCCTTCGACTCAAGCCGAATTTTTGAATCCGATGTTTCGGTTTCATCTTCGTTCCACCATCATCATGTAAGTACACGTTGTTCCTGAAGCAATTCATTGCAAGTAGAGTCTGTTGACCCGGAGGGGGGAGGAGGCATACTGAAGAAGCAATGTGTCTCGAAAAAAAAAAACAGCGGTGATCTCGCCGTATTTCGCGCATTACGTGCTGGCAGAGTTGATGTCGCGGTTGCCGGCTTCACTGCAGGACTTCATCGGGATGCAGCTTCACCTGCCCATCCGCAAACGCGCCCTGAAGAAAAAGGCCGACGCAGCAAAGACCCAGTGATAAAACAAAGCGGTCGATTTTCGGGAGCATTCGGAACAGCTATGAACGCCGACGTGCTGGCTGCGGGGGATGGAGATTGCATCTGGCTATGATCGAGATTCGAGAACAAGATGCTGCCAAAATTATACTGAAAGAATGAAATTTTCCCGATGCGATGCCAGGACAGCATCACGTTGTTCATGGAGCTGGCAGTGCGACGAATCCAGCGAAAGAGGGGAAAATCCTGCTCCTGGCATGATCTTTCTTGTTGGGCCCTGAAGCCTAAGCAGCTGAATCGATCCTACTAGATGGCGCGACGCACTTTCGCTCAGGCTCGCGATGGCATAGACAATCAAAGTTTTTTTTTGCCATGGACCATGAAGATGAGCATCGCTCTCGCTTAGCTATACTTTTTTGCGCACGGATCGAACACACTCAAGCGACCTCATTTCTGACGTGCCCGCCGGCACAGGTTGGCGCGCCACCACGACCGAACATATTCCTATTTATTCTGACACTAAAAGAAACCCTGCGGGTCCTTCGTTGTTCGTGCGTGTTCGTCTGACGGTGGTCGCTGCCCCGGATCCTGGAGCGACTATCGTCCATCGACGAGAGGTAGCATGAGCATTGAGTTCGAGAGCCCCAGCCGCAGCTCCACACGTAGTAAAGATGAATAAAAATATTTGTATTGGATCGAGGAAAAGGAATTTCTACGTGTACGGAGCTGCATCAAGCGATGGCAGCATGATTCTAGCTCGTAACACTGACTGTGACTTATGATACTGCAGCTAGAGCTACGGGGAATCGCACCATCCTGTACGGCTCTTTTGAGATACTTTCTTAAGTTGTCTGATCTGCACCTGCAGCATCAATAAATATGTGTCGCAAACGCAATGAATGGCGGTATCAGGAGATTTTTCTTGAAGTTACAGATCATTCCAGGCTAAGAAGATTCGGCAAACTACTTACATTCTTTCTGTGTGTTTTTTTGAAAGGAAGTTTTTTTCGCTATCTATCATACGTGCCTCATTTCCGTCGTTTTTCGTGCGACTGACGCGGGGGGGCACCAGCGGCCGGCCGACTTCGCGAAGATGTTGCGCCGTAACGATCGAAGTGATCTGCGTGTGTTGTTCTTGTAGCCCTGCTCGCTATCAAGACGACGGAAATGAGCAGTCCACTTCCAAAGGAACCCCCGCCGGCAGAGCATGCTGCAGTAGATGATGGAGCAGGGGGAGGCACCGGAATCGAGGTGGATGTGGCGGAGCAGAGGGATCTTGGCCACAGCAGGACGCCCAGCCGGGGAAAGCAAAAATCGTCACCCGTTGACGTCGACCCGCAGTCCCCACTACTGGCGAATCAAGTGATGTCGCCCGACGCGCGACGCTCCCTCGTCGGCTCGCCGATGGCGCGGCGCTCCTCCGCAGGGTCGCCGACTCTCGTGCCGCGCTCCAATGGGCGAGGAGGTCGTGGGGGAACTGCCGGGAGGAGTCGTGAGCATAGTCCGGCACGAAAAATGAGCCCGCGGAGAATGCCCACGGGGCACTTCAGTATTTTTTTCTTGGTTTTGAAGCTATGTTTCCTGATAAACCAGAGCATGGCTGCTCCGCTGCTCCGTTGTAGTTGTTCATCTTCTCAGTTCTCCAACAACTAAGCTGATTTCAAATTCAAGAGGTAGAAGATTTCGGTTTTTACTTGTTATCGATCACAGAACGAATCGGTAGACGTACGAGTCACGAGCATCGACTTGTACAACGAACTATTCACCGATTCGATATCATCGAAATATCAATCCGAAACGACCCGGCCCAGACGACGACGACGGCGACAACGTGTCGGTGTTTGCGGTGGACGAGATTGACCAGAGTTTGCACGAGCTTCTGGACAAGCGCAACCGGGCCCTGCTTGAGGTGCGCAAGGCCACCGCCCACCTGGAGTCTTGCAACTTGGCGCTGCATTGTTCCGCGAAGCGGTACAACAAGCGGAACGCCTGCACGCTGAATCTCAATCCTGATGTGAAGAAGGTGGAGGAGAGTTTTGCAAGTACTATACCGCAGTGGCGGGATGTGTGGCGCACGTCGATCGCGGATATCGGCAAGTACGGAGTGGGTTGCCAGCTGTACTTCGAGTTCCTGAAGTGGCTGGTTCTGATCTTCGGGGGGATGGCGGTGTTTTCCACCCCCTTGATGTACACCTGCATGCACGGGACCATGGTCTCGTCCCCCTTCGGAGCGCTGGCGAAGACGACCATCGGCAACCTGGGGGAGCTGCCGCCCGACCTAAACACAGCAATGTCAAAAAAAGAACAAATACAAATGCTCCGGAACCGGAGACTGGTTCTAGGTACAAAGTTTTTATCTACTTCTGCTGTGTCGATGGTCATAGCTATGGACTTGTTTGTTTCAGTTTCGGCAGCACGTGGTACAAAACTTCGATTTAATATCAAGCCGCCCCAGAAGAAGCGCCAACAGGAACAGTTCCAGTTGGTTCATCAAGTTGTGGCATCGCCATCGGTCAGAGTACTGCATCAATGTCGCATAGCCGACGACCCCGGAAATCTCTGCTCTCTCTCATCGCATCGCAAAGGTGACCGCGAGTTTGACATGCATCGCTTCACGACGTTTTTCGGGCTTCTCGATGGTTTCTGCATCCTTTGTTTTTTCCTGTGGGCGTTCTGGTACCGGAAGAAGCAGCTGATTGCCACGGTGGAGACCCACGACGTGGCGAACACCACGCCCAACGACTACAGCGTGCACATCTCCAATCTCCCTTGCTCGATCTGGAAGAACGGGGTGCGGCTGAACCTGGACGAGTACCAAGACTTACTCCAGTCCCACATCGACGGGGTTCTGCGCGCCAACGTCGGTTAAGGGTACGGAAAATGCATACGCAAGACGCATATTTATTTAGAACCTCCCGGGAGCACTTTTTATGTTGAAATTATTGCTATCAATCTAGACTTTCTGTTTCTGGCCCATCCGATCAACACACGACGAGAAGGCGGGGGGCTGTGTGGTGGTGATGCTGGATCGATGGCTGCGAGCCATCGCTGTGGTGGTGGCCCATCGGCTATGAGAGGGCTACAGCGG
>RXOD01006326.1:0-10686 GCA_005223375.1 Amoebophrya sp. AT5.2
CATCTGGGCTCCTGGTGAGATATTGAATATTATTCGACACGATGCTAGTAGATGAAGAACTCGCAGGTGGATCATAAGCAGTAGTGCTTAGACTCGCACACATATCAGCATCATGGCCAGCGGCAGCACAGGACCTTCAGCTTTCTACTGACGAGAGCTCGCCCCGCTGTTTCTCTCACATTTGCGTGACCCCCGCTGCTGTTGTGATCGCCGCTTCTGGAGCGGCCGACCGGTCGGCACTCGTCGACAGCCAACTCCTGCGTCGGATATTTTTAGTATTTGGTCTTCTCCTATTTTCCTTCTCGCGACGAGCTCGCCAAACCATGTCGAAGAACAACGCAGCCGCGGCTGTCTCCGGCGGCGGAAAGACCCACGTCCAGCGTCTGTGGGAAGGCCTAGAAGACCTGACGGCGGAGGAATTTTGTCAGCTTGCGAAGAAGGGAGCGACCATGTCCAAGCCGAAAAACATGAAGGCGTCCGAGTGGGTGCCGGCGAAGCAATTCCAGTTTCTGAAGGCCCGGCGCGACGCGGTGAGCACAACATCTTAGTACTTCTAGTAATAGGAATCCGTCAGAGATAGGAGTCTGCGCATAACATCGCTGGTTGTTCCTGTTCATCATGCTAGTAGTAGTACGTGGTGTGCCCATGCGTAGCACTTTTATTTTTGAAAACCAGAAACCACAGCACACAGTGCAGAGCTCACTCAGCCCTACACTTTCAGGGAGGGGCGACTGGCGGCGAGGGCGTAAGCGCGGGCACGGCGTCGACTAGGGCGACTGACGGCGACCGGGTCGGGCGTAATCACGGGCGCCCAGCACTGAAGAACAGCGACGCAGCTCACGAAAACACGGGCAGAGGAAAACCGGCGGCGAGCAGTAATTTGCTAGCGAGTAGCAACTTTCGCGTTAACAAGAAAGACAAAGAGCGCGCGGGCGCGGACATCAAGCAGGCCGGGCAGACGATCTGTACAAAAAAATTCGACCCAACTCACCGCGACCTCCGCAGGATGCGTTCGAGCTACGCCTCGGGATACACTATGCGCAGCGACAGCATCGCCGAGCTTCGATCGAATCCGGACAAGTGGCTCCCGTGTGTCCACAAGGTCATGGGCCTATGGAAAACTTGCTGGGTCTCCTACAAAAATTCAGAAATGCGCGACGAGTACGGAAGCCTTGTCCTCGAGGGCGTTCCAGAATGGACACCGACCGGAACGAGTGGGTTTGTAGTTTGGCAGGTGGAAACGGCAGGCAAAATCGTTCCAGAAGACGCGAAACCAACAGCGCGGCAGCTCAGAGAAAACGAGGAGTACCTTGGTGCGCAGCAAAATAAATCCGGAACATCAAACAAAAGAACAGCGGCGGCAGACGCGAGCCGGTGTCTGGCGACCAGTTGCAGCAGTGGAAGTCTACACCATCAAGTTCAGGCGCAGGGCGGCGGGAGCACGCGCAGCGAGCTGCACGTAACTGGAGATGATGAAAAGGAGAGCTTGCTTTCTGCAGGGAAAGGTGGATCGCAGGCGGCACCCGTGGGCGTCAAAGATTACGACGCGCACGACGATGACCGCATGGAGGTTGATGAGGAGTACTATCAGGATCAGCGTTCCCCCGCGCGCGCGCCTCCCGCGATCTTCACCAGTGGAACACTCGCTGCAACGAACGTCGAGCAGCAGCGTAGTGAAAAACTTTTGCCTGTCTCCCCGCTTCTTTCCGCCGCCCCGATGGAAGATGGCGCGCAGCTCCTGGCTTTGGATGGAGTGATCAACGAGGAGGCTTTCTTCGAGGACCGGCAGCGGCAGAGCTCCGTCGCGGACGATTACGACGCCGCGCCCAACGAGTTCGCCCGCCCTGCTCGTGCTGCGGCGGAACCGGACTTCTCTGCAGCGATTTCTGCGCCAGCACTTGGCGCGGGCTTTCTCACCGATGACGAACAAAACTTCGGCGAGAGCGGACTACGTGAATTGGGCAGCAGCGCTGTGGCGGGGGCGGGCGAACAGTCACAGGAGAATTTTTATAATGGAACTGGTGCTGCCGCGCGCGGCTTCGTCGACAAATTGATATCTGCGGAGCGGCGGGAAAAAGCCCGGAAGTACTTGAACTCCCAACAGAGCGAAGCCGTCGCAAAGCTGGCAGGGGTGGGCGAAGACATCATCAAGAAGGATCTCGCCACTGCGGCCGTCAAACAAAAGCTGCGCGAGTGGGCGGACGGTCCACCATGTGGAAACAACTACGATCAGAAAGGCCCGGAGTTGCGCCAACAGATGGGGGACCGGAGACAGGAGAAACGTAACCTGCAGTCGGAGCGAATTCGTCAGCAAAAAAAAATAGAGTGGCGCAGCAAAAATCTACAAATAGTTGCTGAATCCTCTTGCCCTCTTTCTTCCTACATCCTCGAGTGTTTTGCTAACTCCTGGGACCTGATGAAGATGAAGACGCACGAGAACAAAGAGGAAGAGCAGCTTGCGGCGGCGGATGCGGGGCAGGAGGAGCGGCCCAAGCAAGGTGATCGCCAATGGGGAAACTTGGAGCAGATGGATATCGAGATGGGCGTCGCGGACGGGGATGGCGGTGATGCAGCAGCCGCAGGCGAGGATCCGATGACCGGGATCGTTGATGAGGTTTCCCCCCTCGGTGAACAAAACCAGAGCGAAAAATCGCGCGCGCCGATCGTGGACAAATCCAGACCGAAGAAAGCAAGGAAATCTCGCTCGCCGGGGATGACAAAAACCAAATCGAAAAAACAGAAAAAGAAATCAAGTAAGAAACTCCAGCTCGAAGAAGACGAAGAAGATGATTTGCTTGCCGATGAAGATTAAAGATGAAGACGGCACATGCAGGGCGAGGAGGATTGTGCTTGTGGCTGGATCATGATAGTACTAGAAATGCTCGACGAAGCGGCGTCTCGGTGTCCTTTGCTGTTTATGTCGCCTCTCGGCGCTGGCAAGAACTTTTCCTTCATTATTAAGACGGAGCAGACAAATGTAAATAGTATTGCAATACGAGTCCCGCACCTCCAGCTGTTTCATTTATGTAGAAGTAGTGGACCGCCTGGATTGATACTGAACCTGGCTCGAGCATCTCACTTTTTGCGGCATGAGAGGGGGAATGCTCTGGCCATCCAGACGAAAGACAACGCACGCGAGTCATTGTTGAAAGAAAGAACTTCCGCGAAAGCTTGCAGTCTCGAAAGTCTAAGTTTCCGCGTCGCTGGCACTCGAGACATTCGGCAGCAATTTCTGTCGTACTGGACACAAAAAAAAAGGACAACGAGATCGCAGCCGTTGCATGTTGTCGGTGCAGGAGCCATAGACATAGACGTGCGCGAAGATCGCGTGTGCGCATCGATCGTCGATGAAGCAACCTCGGCGAGCGCGAGAGTTTTGGGCTTCGTCGTTAATATTGATCTCGATAGTCGCGAACTGAAGTTTTCCCTCAGCGAAGGGATCATCGGCACGAAGCTTCTTCTGCAAATAAAGCTCAGCGAGCATTCTGGTTGCGGTCTTTTCTAATGACGCACTGAAATACCCCGCAGCGGCGCTTTCGTTGGCGCTGTTCTTGTATAGAGCGAGCTTGTCGTCCTCGATAGCTAGATCATGAAGTCTTGACAGCATAATTCTCGTACTGGTAATGATGCGGCTCTTCGTTTCTTTCTAGAGCACGTCTACTTGTAGTTGTGCTTGCATCTGCGGGTGCAGAGAAGTAATTGAGATCGGCTCCGTCAGGACGGCGTGCACGAACTCCCGCCTGCCGCCGACGCAACGAACCAACTTTCTTGTGCGAGGATAAAGCCCTGCGCGCGTCCGATCGCAGACGCATTCTTGGTTGACGCACGAAGATGGCGGACGCTGCCGGCCCCCTGGCTCCGGAGGCAAAATCTAAATCCATCAGCTGGGGCGACTACATGGACCTCGTCAACGCCATCGCCGCCGCGGATGAAGACGGAAATAGTACCTTGCAGCTGGAGCTTGAAGCTCGTCTCGCTCGCTGCAACGTGCAACAGGATTTGGAGTACCTGGAGAACCCGGACTTGCGTGGTGGTGCAGCAGCTCAGGACGGTGACGCCAGCGACAGCGACGCAGGGACGCGAGCCTGCTGGCGAAAACACACGTTCGCGGAAAAGCGTCTACACGTACCCGAGGAGGAGAAAGAAAAAATCAAAGAGCAGCGCGATAAGTATGCCCGTTCTGAATATCCACAAACGCGAGCAGAGGATATGCATTTCCGACGGCTTGCGGCCGCGCTACCGGACGCGATCGAAACGAAGCTGGTTGAAGTGGTAAAGCAGGCGTGGCGGGACGGAAACATACCGGTGCTTCGCATCGAGATCGATGCGACAAATCTCTCGGTACTACTACCGTCGCCCATCGAGAGAGAGCTCCTAAAAGGGGGCTCGAAATGCGTGCTCGACCCCAGCTCCAAGTTCCTCTGCGCCTTGCTGTCGATCCAAGTGCTTGAAGAGTCCGGAACCGAGTGGCGACTCAGCAACAGAATCACGGCGCCTTTGCCTTCCGCAGTCCTGCCGAGCGCGCCCATCCAGCTCACAGACGCGAACGCGGATCTCATCAAGAAGATTCCGGGACAAGAGACCGGAAAAATCGTCCGCATAGCAATCGAGCACCTGAAACCGGTTCTCCACCGTTTATTTCATCTTCCGGCGGAGACACCAATCGACAACGTGCCCGGACGCAAACCGACTGATAATCGGGCGTTGTTTGTGGATTTCATGGGCGATTCCGGGGGTTCGGCGGTACCCGTTCAAACCCAAATTGTACATGCGGTGGGATTCTGGTCTGCTTCTTGTTCGTATCCCCTTTTTACGACGCCGGGGTTCTGCGAAGAACACCCGGCGCAGACGCTCCAGGGGGAATCAAGCAGCGGAATCAGGAAACTAATGGTCCCCCTGGAGTTGCGCAAAACCACGGCGGGCAAATCTACGGCTACGGGGACCGCCGGTTTTATGGCGGGGCAGACTGACGGCGACGAATTCGCAAGCACGGCTGCGGCGCCCGACACGCGAGCGGTCCACCAGCGGCGCCAGCAGATGAAAAGCAAACAAGTAGGCGGGAAAAAGAGAAAGACGGCAACGGGGGCGGCCGCTGCAGACAAGAAGAAGCAGATGGAGGGCGCGACGTACCGTAATGAAAATGTCGAGTATGTGAAGAACCCTAAGAACATGCTGCTTCTGCGTCGCTCCGACGACGCAGCGCCGCAGAATCCTGCAGGAGACGGGTTCACTTGGGAAGATGTCGATGCAGATCACGCTGAAGCGTCGGGTGACGATGATGACTCGGACGAGGCAAATGAAGGCGGGGGCGGCGAGCCAAAGACCGATGCTGGCGCAGGGGTCTCGCACAGCAGCTGCAACGAGGGCGCGCAGGGAAAAAGTAAAAGGAGCGGGAAGAACGGGAACGGAGACGAGAAGGAGACGAAGCCGATGCCGAAAAAGAAGAGCAACAAACGAAAGCCGAAAGACTACTACACCCAGTTCAGTTTTGCATTGAGCCGGCTGATTGCGCAGCAGCGCTGGAATTTTTTCCAGGTGATGAAGACAAGGCTGAACGCGACGGGCCCAAGAGCGGTAGTGGAATGGTGGCCGAAGCAGCGCGCGCAGGAGTTCGAGGCTGAACGGCGCGAAACTCAAGCCCTACTCGAACGGCATTTGCTGTGGGACCGCAAAAAGCGGGGCGAGGACATCGCGTACGCTCTGACGGGAGGGAAGATTGTTTTGCTGGAAGAGTCCGAAGCGACGGTGACCGGCGTGCTGGGGCAGCTGCTTGCGCTGATGCCAAATACCCCACCCGGAAGCGAAACCAGATGGTGGAGCATCGCTTCAAACAGCCGACTCGGTGTCGGTTTTGGGCTGCTGAGAATGTGCTGGGATGACGTCAACTTGTCTGGAATTCATACGGGAAACGGAGACTATACTCCAGACAACTTCTCCATATCCCAAGGTGCTTACTTTTGTAAAATTTACGCCGTGGCTGATTAGAAATAATAATATGGCATAGCGTCTATTGCGTCCCGTTGATGTATAGGCGTCGCCCCCTCGCCCCTTGTCCAAGTCCCCCAGAACATACCACCCATTTGCGTCTGCGATGGCGCACTTAGAACCATTGGCAATTGCTCAGATCTTGCAAAATGGTATGCTGGGCGGTAATTGACGGACTGCTGCATTTTGCCGTCGGCATGTATCTTCGTACTTCCATCATATCCTTTGACGGGACACCGCGACGAGTTTCCGACCACACTGACGCACATGATTCCTAGTTCTACAACCTTTCAGTCTCGGAATTGCTTTGAATTGATTACCGAAAATGAACTCCACACTCAGGCTCGAAAGTAACGGCGGTGGACTGGAGTGTCCTATGCCATCACGTCGAACTCGCCAGCGGCGCAGCATCTGCAGCCAGCGCAAGTATTTACAGGACCGCTCGCGTGCGCGAGGGCCTCGTCGATCTAAGCCAGGAGCAAACTTTCCGCCTGCCGGTACAAACCAAAAAGTTCCACGACGCCATCCGCTCCGCGATGAACGAACTGCGCCCCAAGTTCTACGATCGGGACGTCCTGCGGCTCACCGGTGGGAATCACCAGGCCCTCGAATACCATCGCCCGATGCGCGTGGACACGGTTGCGGCGGTGATGAAAGCGTTGGCGGGGTACTACTGGAGATTTTCGGGAAGGGAGGGGTTTCGCGAGCTGTTCTACTGGCT
Organism: Amoebophrya sp. AT5.2; assembly: GCA_005223375.1. NCBI lineage: Eukaryota > Dinophyceae > Syndiniales > Amoebophryaceae > Amoebophrya > Amoebophrya sp. AT5.2. The sequence goes on from RXOD01006326.1 coordinate 6,707, forward strand.
CAGCCGGGAGGTGCGGAGCTTGGGAGCGGAAGCGGACGAGGAGGCGCAAGTAGAGAAGCTGGACGCGTGTCTCAACCAGAAGGACCTCCTGACGCGATTCAGAACGAAGACGATGTCACTTCTCGATTCCGGACTTGTACAGCAGCTGCAGAAGGTGAAGCGAGGGAGCGATAGGTTGCGGCACTCAAGGGCGGCGCTTGCGTATGCAGAGTTATGCGACCCCCAGAGCGCGAAAGTTGAATTTCAGCACCAGATACTGCAAGCGTGCCAGCAGATGAATGGCGCGTGGAAGGGCGACAAAGCCCTGAACGCGTTGGCATACTCAAGCTTCATTTCGCGCACGCTTTCCGTGAATTTAGAAGAACAGCTGCAGAAGGTGCAACGCCACCTCGTGAGGGAGGAGAAAGAGCGGCTCATGTTTCAGTGCGAGGTGGTTCGATTCAAGGCCGAAGGCCCTCGGTTCAAGTACCGCGCGTGGCTCCGTGGCAAGACCGACGAGGCGCTGATCGATGATGAAGCAGAGCGCGAGGGGGGGATGTTCAGCCAGGCCACTTACAAAAAGCACAAGATGAACCCGGCGACGGTGAAGCACTGGTTTGAAGTCGCGGCCGAGATTTCCACAGAGCTCGGCAACGCGCGAGTTTCCAACATCGAGGAGCTGGAGAAAAAAAAAGCGGAACTACAGGAGGAAATCAAGAGGCGAAAGCCGGCGAAGGAATGGTGGCAGGGGGTAATGGAAATTCTGCCTGAGCACGCAGGGGCGATACCGGTGCGAAGGGTAAGAGAGTTTGAACGCGATCTCATTTTTGATTTTGAAAAACGTGCCTACGTGCCGCTCGTCGACATCAATTTGAAGCAGGACTACCCGGAGCAGTTGGACGTCTTCGCGCCCGAGCTCGTGAGTCCGCTGGGCAGATTTGTCGGCCGGGTTCTAAAATCGAAACAGGAGCAGTGGCGGTTGAGACAGATGCAGGACCCGTTGGAGCTGTTGGCCTTCGTGGAGGAGGGGGAGATTTACGTTCTGTGGTGGGTTATAGGAAACCCAGCTGGGTTTGCTGCTATCTCTGTCGGCACGGAGCTGGGCGAAATCGATTTTCTCGCCCTGCTGAAGAACGACAAGGACGTGAAAGTGAAGCACAGCTACGACGCGGAGCTGCAACAGGTTAGCAAGTGGACCAACTTCTTCTTCGTCAAGCTCGAGGAAAGTTGGGAGTCGTACAGGCATCCGGGCATCCTCCTCACCCTCAGCTTGGTGAGCACCGTCGACCGCGACGAGTTTTTGAAGCAACCCGACCGCAGCTCACTGTATCAGGAAACGGGGGAGAAGATCAAGCCGAATGAGAAGTTTGCACCGGAGGAGCAGAAGAAACCAAGCGACAAGATTCGGGTGGGGGTAACTGTGGCAAACTGGCTCGATTTGCTCGAATCTGGAAGGTATTGCACAGCGCGGCTCCTCGTCAGTCTCGCTGAGAAGCGGCGGCGCCGGCAGAAGTTCGAACGAAAGGTCCGCCGCGCGCGCAAACTTGGGCAGAAGAAGAAAAAAGACGCAGAACTAGCGGCGAAAGCAAAGCTCCGAGCTACGTTCGAGGGGATAACCGAGGAACAGTTCGAAGAGATAGAAAGCGAGGCGATAACAATCCTGGAAGCCGTTTTGGAGGAGGCGATCGGTTGGTCTCTGGAGCAGCTGGAGGAGACGCACCTGTTGGACAACTTGGTAGCGTCGCACGACGAGGCGCCGGGGCAAGAACCTACTGAAAGACGCGACGCAGACCCTTGGGCCTTTGTCGGCGGTGGCCGCAGCGATTCAGAACCGGACGAGCCGGAGCTTGGTCAAAGCCCGTTCGTCACAGCAGCCAAACGTGGCGGCTTATCGATCACAGAGGACCGGCCGGACGCAGTCGCCCAGTCGGAGAGACGGCTCGACGAATTCTGCGCGGCTCGGAGTGCTGAGCCACATGCTGTCGCGCAAGGTTCTATTATCAAAGATATTGAAGATTGTGATTTACCCTCGTCTACTCACCAGTGGCACGTTTCTCGTCCGCGACGGCCGCGGTCCGACTTCGACAGCAGTTGGAAGTTGTGGCTGCGGATCTTCCGCGTTAGTAGGCAAGTATCATGTGATTGCGAATGCGATCCATCACTCCCACTACCAGGCGGGAGCTCTCACTCATCAATCGACGCGGCCGTCGACGTAGCTGGACCTGGTGGCCTCAAAGAGCCTTCGCGCGCCGCCGACGATCGGGATCGCGAGGACCAACAACCAGCAGTCGCGCCGTCCGCAAGTGTGCCACAAACGTGGCAGGAGTGCTTCTCTTCATCGTGGGAGGAGAAGGTCAGCAGGATGAGCAAGAACATCTTCTCTGAACTGGCTAGCGACAGGTTGCTCTCTGGCGAACAGGGCGAAACTGTAGCTGGCGAGGGCTGCGAGCAGTCTAACGTCGAGCGCAGCAATCGCGAGCAATCACCGCTCCGCGCCGCCGCAGACAAGTGCACCTTCTCCGAAAAAGCGGAAAGAGAGCTGGCGAACCTCTTCGAAGGCAGCGACCCGCTGCCGCCGGATTTTGTTACAGAGTTGCATCGCCAGGACGCCGAGAAAAATGCTCAGACCGGTTTGGCAGCCGAAGACGGAAGAGGCGGCATCACGACTGCCGATAAAAATGATGATGCGCAGCTGGCCCTCCTCGGTTCTGGTCCAGCTGTAACTTCAGGAGCAGCAGTCGACGTTTCCTCTTCATCGACTGTCGGGGCCGCCTGTTCTTCTTCGTCATCTTCCGCACCCGTCAACGCTTCAGCGTCGAATGTCAAGTCCGCCGCCGCAGAAGCCAAGCAGGGCCCGGGAGTGCAATCGCAGAAGCGCGACCAGTCTCGCCGCAGCCCAGAGAAGAACGCGACCCAGTTGCGAAAGAGCGAGTACGACATCTACCGGGAGAAGCTGCTGCAGCAAAAAGGCGAAACAGAAGATAGCCTCGGCGGCTTTGAGCTGCTGCTGCGGGGGAATCCGAAGTTCTACAAGAAGGCCAAGAACGCCGCTGAGGCGCAAAGCAGCAAAGCCACTTCCGTCACAGCGGGGAAGCAGTTTCAGGCGCGCCCCAAACCCGGCACGAGGGAAGGGGATAACTGTCTCCGCATCCATCAGGATTACCCTGATGGATGGCGGTGGCTGGTCTCCCAGCAGGCCGTCTGTCTAAAACAAAAAGATTTTCTGACAGGCGGCCAGGAAAAAGCAGAGGATTTCCTTCGGCTATGGATCGCGCGGGCGCGCTACATCAGCCAGCGAATGGTGAAATCGGAGAGCATGCTCGCGCGGAAAGCCGAGTGGTCGCAGTTCAGCCGGGAGCAGCGCGTCAAGCTTTTTCCAGCGGACTACGCGAAGTACATAGAGCCGTACTTAGCCCGCGCGCTCTCCTACAAAACTGGCAAGCAGAAACTCACGGCCCGGGAACTTGAACAGATCGAACCACTGAAGACGCTCCCTGAGGCGATCCTCCATCTTCTGACCACAACGCCGGCGTTTCTAACTGGGGATGGGGAAGGCATGTGAATCAATGGCGGGGCAGGCTTGCGGGTGGTTTCTGGCTGGAGATGGGAACCAAGTAATAGTTTGAGGAGCTGGGCGCGGCATAGATCGATGTTGATGTTGAAGGTAGTATCAGACTCGTATTCTAGTGCTGCTGTGGCTGCGATTAAATGATCTGAAGGCTCCGCGCTGGAGTCTTCGAAAACTTTCAAAAAACTTTCAAAAAACTTCGAAAAGCCTCGGAAAGTGGCTGCTTGATTCGGGTCCTTTAGAATCGAGATACGGATGGCGTTAAGGTGTCAAAAGTGGTCCGGTTTCGGGTCCGTCGGAGACCTCGAGATGCGGACTCGAGATGGAACCGGATTGATCGTTGAAGCAACCATCTCCGAAAACAGCAATTTTGACGTCCGTATACTCATGGGGCAAAAGTGTTGCCCGAGCGTATGATGAAGGGTGTATTTTA
>RXOD01006327.1:0-10683 GCA_005223375.1 Amoebophrya sp. AT5.2
CCGCTGGGTGCTTTTGAGATAACATTCGTCGCGTTTACCTTTACAGCTCTGGCGAGAGCGATCTGGCGAGGAAGCTTAGGGAGAAAAGCCCGTCGCGGTCGTTCTATGGAGGTAATCAAGGTATTACTAATGCTACTGGAAAGCTGGAGCCGCCCAGCGAAGATGCTAGTGGGGGGAGTACTGCGGCCGGGGAAACGGATGAGAAGGAGGACTTTGCGGACACGAGGGACCTTGAGACGCAGGAAGACATTGCCAAGGTGCTGCAAGGTAGGGAGTTTTTGCTAATCGGGGAGAACCACGACGCGGAGATCGCGTACAAAGTGCGGAGAATGCTGCGCGACCAGGTAGTAGTCGCCGGCGGCGGGTTCGCAGACTCCACAAACCAAGTCGCTAAGGTTCTCTCTGTTTGCTTTCTTACTTTCGTTGTTCTCACCGGCCGGCACGATCATTATCTGAGATTGCGTGGTGGAAAGAGTTCAAGTATATATTCCGTGGCGTGTGGGATTCCGATTCACAGTACTTTACTGTTACTTTGTTTCGGGGAACTATCTCAGATACATATTTTTAAAAGTTGTTCTGGTGCGTTGGGGTTGGTTTTTGGCCCTACTTGTGTCCGGTGGTTCGATTTAGGGAGCCAACAACTTTGTGCCGCTTACCTTCCAACGTTCAGCCACCGACCGAACCAACGAAAGGACTGACCGACAGAGTGGCGTGCTATCAAAACAAACAGTGATAATCTCTCCCAATTGATAAACCAGGCGGGCTTCGAGTTGTTCGAAGAGATAGATCCTATCGACAAACGGGCCGAAGGTTTTGTTGGGGGCGACGCTGTGACGGATTTCACGCTCGAAGGCGACCCGCACTTGGAGTCCGACTCGCTGCGCCTCATGAGCTACGAATAGCTTTTCGACTTAAAAAACATATCTGGGTAATATCGTTCTGCGTCGATTTTTTGGCGCGCTTATAACTGTAGGGGGTCATCTCTTACGGATTTCCACCTAAGTGGGGTCTCTTAAGAGCGACCTCGTAAGAGATCCCCTTGAGGGAATCTCTTAAAAGTGATCTCCTCAGAGGATCTCTGAAGAGATGACCCAACACCAGTGACATGGCGCGGCCGCGCTCTCCGCGCGCGTTGGAGGTTTAATAATGTTAGTATACTTACGTTGCTGGGGATCGGGGCACCGGTTCGGCGGACCCGACCTCGCCTTCGCAAAATAGCCGTTCTTCGTTGGGGAAATGGAAGCGGCAAAATGCGGGAGGTCAAACGCTGTATTGCTCACGCACACAACTAGGTCGCGTGTGTGTTGTCGCGTGGGCTGTGAAGGACCTGTCTCCCAATACAAGGGCGGGACGCGTAGCGAATGGAACAACACATCCAACCTGCGCCAGCGCTTAGAAGTAGCGCGCACTGGACGATCTGACAGTTTGATTTTCGGCAGCAGGCTTGCCGGGTAACCAACGGGGATGAAACCCGCAGCAGAAGCATTTGTAGAGGTTCTCAGAATTGCGGAGAACGACGCGTGGGTTTGGGTTTGGGGTTCGAATGGGACGGGGCGGGGTGGAATGAGAGGCCACAGTGTGCGTGACCACTACACGACTTCGATCTTCGTTTGGCGTTTTTGATCGGTTGGCCGCACCGCGCCGGACCGGTTGCCAGGTTACGCCTCTTCCGAAAGACGCAAATGCCAGCTGGGCGGGGCCAGCTGCTAGTTGGCTGCAACGGGTGCAGATGCCTCGCCCAGCTCCCAAGGGCCTCCCGTGCCTCTAAGTAATGCGCACAAGCACATCGCCGTCGACGATCATATTTCTCGAATAGGTGGCGGCCTAGGTCTTGGAGCGGCTGCGGCCTTTTTTTTTTGATTTTTGAATCTTTTAGGCTGTAAGTAGACCGATGAAGGAGGAACGGGTCCCCCGCGGGAGAAACGTTCCTTCCAGATCCCCTTGCAGGAGAGACGCGCCGCGCATAGATGCAGAACGCAGCAACCAGGCTCTTTCCGACCGGCCTTCTGGTCCTCGAATCGATTGCCACCCGGGCAGCATCGTCGCCGCACTTTTTAAGTTGGAGCTGAAGTGCTCGGCAGTCCGTCGAAGAATCAGTGAGTCCTAGTTTGTTACATTATTTAAGTCGAGAAGCCGGCCAGATGCTCCTTCGCATTCAAATCAAAAAAATTGCGCCCTATTTTTTAGAATTCGGCTGCAAAGAGCCAGGGAGCGACGAAGACGGCTGCTTACAGCTCGCGACCAATATGCTTCGAGGCCAGCCCCTTGTAAGAGAGACGAGAGCTGCTCCTACTTTGCCAAGTTTTTAAGAGCGTGGGAGAAGGTTCGGCGGCGGTGGCGTCTCAATCAACGACCCGGCGGTTGTGGGGGTACTAGGTGGCCGCCCGGCATCTGCCAGCGAAAGAAAGGGCTGAGGGATGGACGCAGATAGACTAGAGCCAAAAACTCGCTTGCCCTAGCCCTACCTCCGATAACTATAGGAAAAAGTGATCGCGTACTAGAGTTTGTTAGGGTCTGCAAAGATGCGACACGACAAAAGGACGGGAATCTCGGGGAGCAGACCACTCGGCACGGCATGCGGCGAGGGCGAAGGGATCTACAGCTCGAACCTTCTCGCTCTTCTACGAGGTACAAATATGAACTATGTATTGCAGCTTCGCGACTCTCGTCGCGTTGCCCGCCGCGTCTAGTACGCTTTTCTATGTATTGTAACTTCGACGGCTACTTTAACTAGCCCCCTCGTAGTAGAAGTAGTAGTAGCCCCGACCAGTCTAGAGGCAGAGCTGGCATTCCTCCTGGTTAGGGTTAGGCGGCATTTCTTCGAACTTGTACGGCTTTAAAACCGCCACGGCCTTCACAGATGCATGGCCTTCCATCAAGCATCTTCTTTAAGAGCCCCTGTGCCGCGCTGTAGCTTCTGCATGGCTCGGGCGAGACCGAGACTGCAAAGCCCAAGTGGGACCAGTGCCGCTGGCGAAGCTAGAGTCAGAATAATGGCAGCTGCCGGCGCCATGTCCTGCTTCTTTTGCTAGGCTTGGAGGAAGGGCTGGGGGTGTCCCCGTGTGCCCCCGCAGATCCCCTCAGGGTGCAGGCAGAAGTAGAACACGTCATTATATACGGCGCAACCTGCAGCGTGCACGCCATGGATGTTCGTCACACTCACATCATTCTTTTCAGATTTATGTCTTTCCTAGGTCTCAGGCCAGAAATGCGCGTCTTCGCTGCCCGTTAGTTGCTACGTTTCCGCAACTTATTGGGCGCCGGCGGCCGCTAAAGCGCTTAAAAAAATGAAAGCTTGACTAATGAAACCGCTGCTGCTTTTGTTGCGGCTCTTTGAATAGAACATGGCGCGTGCCCGCTAGGCACAGGCCACAATCAATGGGCCCGCGCAAATTGCGCGCGTAAATGCTTCGCATAGAATTTTGCTCCTCTTATGGGCTGGCCCCGTTAAAATAGGGTTCATTTCGCTGTTGTCCCGCTCCACCTGGTTCCTGAAAAGCGAGAAGCGGAAGCGTGTGCGCGACAGCCTCAATGGTGTGAAGCAGGGGAAACAGGCTTTCGAGCTTCTCGAGAAATTGTCCCACAAGTCCAAGAGCTGGTTCGATGGAGGCAGAAGCGAAACCGAGAGCGGATTGCTCCGGCTGGTGCAGAAATACCACAACTCAACACCCCGCCGGCGTTCCCCTTTTCCCTTCCGCGGGGAACGAGTAGCCCCCTCCTTGGGTGGCACCGCAATCCAGTTGGTCGACGGCTGGAGCAAGGCTGTTGTTAATGAGGACTTTGTCAACCATGTTCGCGGAAAATGGCTGAAACGTTTCGGGGGCTCTTTCCTGCCCGAGGAAGAGGCGGAGTTCGATCAGTTCGCGCGAAGCGCGAAGGCCTCGGACGCTTCGGCCAGAGCCACCTGTCCGAATCTTCGCGACCTCGCTTTTCTTTATCGCGCTGCGAAGAAGCTGCGGGGGGCGAGGCCCTGGCGTCGGAGTTTGAGTGGAGAGGGGGGTGGAAAGAAAAAGCCAATCGTCTTTGTCGTGGGGGGGGCGCACTTGGCACATTTGACGAAGAGGCTGCAGGCACTGCTGAAGCTGGAATCAGCTGGCGCAAACCCAAACCCGCCACCGGTTGTGGCGAGCTTGTCGGCGGGTATGCTGACACTGGAGGAGCTCGCCAAATCTGCTTTGGGGCGTCGGTATGGGATCAGTGGTCGTCCATCTCAGAGCGGGCTGAAAGAGACACTCCTTCCGCGAGTGAGCGACGACATGGCGACTAGCAGCAGAGACGCCGCTGAGTCGGAAATCCACAAGCAAAAACGCGAAGGAGAGCGGCCCCAACCTCACAGCGAGGCCATGTTCTCCGCCTTGGAAGCTTTCCGCGCCGTCCCCAAGGAGGCCTTCTATGGCGGGCGTCTCTGCCAATGCTTCTCAACTAATTATTCATTCGCAAACTCATTCGATGCAGCCAGCAAACTACCGCGTCGCGGGGCTGGAAGGAGAAAGATCGTTTAGCTTTCAGGCCCCATCAAGATACCAGCGTCCTATAAAAATACTAGTAGTACTCCCCTCACACTATATAGAATGTTGATGCGTCTTCTGGTGCACTTCTCGCGTAGGACTGACACGAAGGGGCTACATGCTGGAGAAGCTTCGAGGACGAGGACGAGTCTGGGAAGCAGCTGCGAGTCGAGGACGAGTTTGGGAAGCTACTACTTGGCCCCTTCTCCAAACGAGGCCGCGCCGTAGCTGGAAGTGGTAGGGGAAAGCCAGGCCCCGGGGGATGGTGATAGATAAGTAAGTAGGTCGACCGGAAAGCAGGGCAACGGCAAACGGTGGCGCCTAGGGTGGCGATTGGTTGTCAGCTATAGGGCGCAAGAGTGCCAAAACCAATTTCACCAAGAACCGCGAAAAGCCCCTTGCGATCCTTCTGCATACATCTACTTTCTTTAGGACCACCAAACAAAGGAAATCCCATTGATTCCCAAAGAGCCCCCCTGGATTTTCCCCACCACTTAGCCGCTATACCAATACCCCGACCCGGTCCCACCATTATAGGCTTCCAGGTCAAGTTCTACGACAACGACACGGCCCTGCCGGCCGATTTGATCGCGGCATCAAGCCGTATCCGGGTTCGCACTCCATCTCGGCCTGCAAGATGGCCAGAGAAAAGTGCCTAGTCTACTAGCAGGTGCAGGCCGAGACCTGGCCCAGTCACGGTGCTTTTTTGTGTCTTGTCGCTGTTTCCAACGTTTTTCCAGCTATGAAGCAGGCAGACGCGCTCTCTTCCACAATCTCAAGCCGCAAGTGAGTGACATCATCCAAGACGTATGGATTACCCCTGTGAACCCCGAAGCGGTGGCAACGGTTTTCGTGACGCTGGAGAAATGGAGCCGGGTGGAAGGACCTAGAGGTGAACAGATGGGAAGATGAAAAGAGGACGGAATGATCTGAAGATTGGCCGAGGGGCCCGCGTCACTGAGTTTCAGTCTCTGCTGGGTTCCGCTCGATCATAGATGTGACAAAGAAGGGCCTGGGCGTGCTCTTAGCTATTTAGCGGTAGTGGCAACCATGGTTGTGCTTCTGCTAGCTGTGCTGCCATCATAGGTTCTCCATGCTTTTTTTTGTAAAATCTTTTTCCCGACATTTTTGTTTTTGCACTCGGGCGGCGTGCAGACTCTCCACAACTGACCGGATGAGTAGATTTTTTTTTTCTGCAACTACCATAGCAGGATCCACGCCGACGAGATAGCGATAAGTTCACCACGGCAAAGCGGCTCAGTTCCACTATTGCAGGGGCCTTCCATATGAAGGCGTGGAAAGTAATACAAGTATTTCACCACTGTAACAGCCATGCTACTGCTAGAGCTATCTTTTGTATGCGGACCTGGTGCAACCAACCGTGTGTAAGTGATGCGTTTTAGTTTGAAAGCATGCCTACTATTTCCCCTACCGCAAATTCGTTTATACGGAAAGTTGTCCCATCAAGCACATAACTGGAACGGAGAATCTAAACTCCCTTCTTCGTCTCACCTCGCATTCAATTTTTGCCCTTGCTAAGATGTCCTCCCCAGTGGTACGTCTTAAACGGGATATTTCATGAAAATGCCAAAACCATCCATCGCCACGCACTTCACCCAGAACGGACCCAGAAACGGAAAATATGCTGCCACTTTACAGGACCGGCCATCACGGACGGAGAAAACTGCTTTCGTTGTTCCGCGCTCGTTCAGAATACACCACAGGCGGATCGTCGTATAGATCTCCCGTAAAAGTCAAACTTTGGGAGTATAGGCCAGCTCTGATGTTCTTGCTTTTGATGAAAATCAATAAGATACTGTTGACAGTTTCGATGAAAATCAATACAAACATATTTATACTGTTGCCTATTCTGCAGAAAAAAACCCTAGTCGGCACATCATGGATTTAAGACCGCGCGCGATCTTGCTCGGGGATGCGAGCCAGGCGCAGGCGCAGCTGAGCTCGGACACGTACTGGCTCCATTAAAAAAAAAATGTATCTTGTCGCTTCGGAGGACGTGGCCGTGCGTTCACCTTGTCCTTGTCGGCTATTTTCGGACCCAAAAAAAAGTCGGTCCATGATGAAGAAGTGCGGGCTTGTCTGCAGGTGGCGATGGCTGTGCCAGTCGTGTCGGTAGGGGACTTTGTCAACCATTCTGGTAGCTTCCTTCTCCTTCCGTCGGTACTTCTCACCATGTGTTTCGATTTCTAACAGTAGAAGTACGTTGTAGGTGACTTTTTGCGAGAAGGTAGTCTCCTATCAGTGTCAGTCAGTCTTCACGCATTGCATTCATTTCTTGCAGACGCGATCGTAGGGGTGCTGCGGTCACCGACGATTTCGATTCGTCGTCCGTCTCATGCCTGCTGTCGGCAAAGAACTCTGAATAAGGCTACTGATTCTCTAAAACTCACTGCATTTGAGGCGCAACGCCTTGTTTCTTGAATAAAGCAAGCAAAATTCTATTTTGAAGAAAGCAAGCAAAAAATTGGGAGCAGTTGTGGGGAGCGATGTCTCTCTCTCTCTCCTCGGCTTGAGTACTTACTGTTGCTGCCAATCAATTATCGCTACAGATATTTTGAAAGTAAGGAGTCCTGCCCTTCATCGACGGCTTGAACACCATCTGCGAGATACTGCGAGAGGATGTTGCGCAAGACTTTCGCGGCAGGGCGGTTGGCCCTCGTCGCCGGCCTCTGTCTCGATCCAGAAAAACGCTTTTTTGGAACGTCGGAAGCGCTCCAGCTTGTCGCTTCTGATCAAGATGGGTCCTCCTGCGGCGCCGGCTGGTAAAATTGCTTTTGCAAGTGTTTCCGTAGCCACTGAGGCAGTTCATCTTCATTGCCGCGTTCAATTAGTTCTGCGCCATCCCTATAATCCTATGCACCAGCATGCACCGTGCAGCACGCAATTGATCTACCGAAGCAAGCAGCCGACATCCCCCCGAAATGCCCCTTAGCGGCTGAGCCTCCTTCGGACCACTTCAGGCGCACGCTCGGCACCGACGCGTTTGGTTGCCCCCCTCGGTTATCTGGGTTGTAGCGCAGTTGCCCGTCGCCGTTGCCCCCGAAGTGCTGCAGCACGTCTGCTCCACCCCCGTCGTCGTCCCTCTCTCCACGCTGCACCCCGCGCTTGGCTCTTTCCATATCCCCCCTGTCCGTATCACGTCCATCGCGTAGCAAGAGCAAGAGCAAGAGTCCGATCATCTGTACTAGTGCTGACTGTTGACGATGTCTAGAAGATTGTGACTTTTGACGATCGACCGCGTGCGGAGCATCAACAGCAGGAGGAAGCTTACAGCCAAAGACGAGCAACGCCTGATCCTGCTGGTGCATGCGGTGCGAAGGATGAGTGAGCCGCGTTTACTGCTTTGCTCTTTCTAAAATTTGTTTTTGCAAAAAACCAAAATCCCCATTCGTCGCGTTTACCTTTACATACAGCTCTGGCGGTCAGAAGGATGAACTTTGGGTGAACAACAGCGGAGAGAGTACTACGGCCGGGGAAACGGATGAGGACTCTGCGGGGACGAGTGGCCCGCAGACGCAGGAAGACATCGCCAAGGCGTTCCAAGGTAGGGAGTTTTTGCTAATCGGGGAGACGCATGACGCGCAGATCGCGAAGGCGGTGCGGGTCATGCTGCGCAACCAGGCAGGAGCCGGCGCCGGGATCGCCAAGTTTAAGAAACCGGTGGGCCCATCAAACCAGGTGGGCTTCTTTTGGCTATTGCGAGCGCAAACAAATAAGTCGCTATACTTATATAAAATCAGTAAAGTTGGGCAAGCGCAAACAAAGTCGCTAATAAGGCTCTATCTGCTTACTTAGTTATAGATACTTTCTTACTTTCGTTGTTCTCACCGGCGGCACGATAATCGATAATCAAAGAAATCTGAGACTGCTTGCGTGGAGTGGTGGACAGGAGTCAACTCTCCCGTGACGTTTACTTTCGGGGAATTATCTTAGATGCGCCTCTTTAACGTCGTCCTGGTCCGTTGGTTTTGCTTCTGCTTGTTTCCGGTGGTTCGATTTAGGGGGCCAACAACTTTGCGCCGCTTTCTTTCCACCGTGCAGCCACCGACCGAACCAACGAAATGATTGACCGACGGAGTAGCACTGCTATCAAAGCAAGCGAATGTGAAAAATCTCTCCCAATTCAATAAAAACCAGGTGGACTTCGAGTTGTTCGAAGAGCTAGATCCTGTCGACAAGCGGGCCGTGCTGGGACCCAACTCTTCTGGGATGGATGCTGTGCTGGATTTCCTGGAAAATGGCGACCACTTTCTCGAGTCCGACTCGCTGCACCTCATGGTTTACGGACAGCTTTTCGACTTAGTTGTACATATAATAAATGAATATTTAGCTATAGGTAGTGTTCTGCGTCGATTTTTTTGGCGCGCTTAATATGCCTCTAGGGGGCCATGAGCTCTTTCTTACGGATGTCCATCGCTAAGTGGGATCATCTTTTAAGAGCGACCTTGTAAGAGCTCCCCTTCTTGAGGAATCCTCCTCAAGGGTCAAGTGACCTCTTCAGAAGATCTCCGAAGAGAGGGCCCGACACCGGTCTGCAAAGATGCGACAGGACAAAAGGACGGGAATCTCGGGGAGCAAACCACTCGGCACGGCATGCGGCGAGGGCGAAGGGATCTACGGCTCGAACCTTCTAGCTCTTCTACGAAGTACTAGTACAAATATGAACTCTGTATCCATTGTAGTTTCGCGACTCTCTCGTCGCGTTGCCCGCCGCGTCTAGTACCTTTAAGTTGGAGTTGAAGTACTTTTAAGTTGCGCGCCTTTTAAGTTGGAGTCGAAGTACTTTGCAGTCCGTAAAAAAGTACAACTTCAACTCCAAATTAAAAGGCGCGGCGAACAATCAGTCCTAGAAGTCTGTTACATTAAGTCGAGAAGCCGGCCAGATGCTCTGGCGCATGTTTATCAAATTTTATGCTGGATTGCCGGAAGAAGAGGGCTGCCAACAGGCACAAGTCGCGCCCACCTGCTTCGACTTCGCGAGCAATATGCTTCGACTTCGAGGCCAGCACATTGTAAGAGAGATAAGAGCTGCTTCTACTTTGCTAGTCGCGCGCCGTAGGATAACACGTTACTAATACACCATAGATTGATACGAGAAGCGCTCTGTTTTCCTTTTTTTACGCTTATTTTTTTACGAGTGTGCGGCCCTTAAGGAGCCGGCCCTTTTATTTATTTTTCCTTCAGTGTGCCACCCTTGAGTAGGTTCGTTGTGCGTCTTTGCAGGCCGTTGACTCAAAGTTGTACCCTTGTGGGGCGGCCTTCTGCAGGATGAAGTCTTACGAAGCGCTTCCTCCTTGTTCTTCGGCACGGTCTCCGTGGCGACATGGCGTGGCTAGATTGAATCTCACCGCGTAACCTGGAGCGTGCGCACCATGGACGTTCCTCACACTTTTTTCAGATATATGTTTTTCCTAGGTCCCAGGCTAGAAGTGGAAGGCTTCGCTCCACGTTGATTGCTGCGTTTCGTTCCGCAACTTCTTGGGCGCAGGCGGCTGCTAAAGCGCTTATAACAAGTGAAAGCTTCACTTTCTTTGTTGAAACCGCTGCCGCTTTCGTTGCGGCTCTTTATAGAACATGGGCGCGTGCCCGCCCGACACAGGCCGCCATAAATGGGCCCGCGCAAAATGCACGCGTAGATACTTCGCATAGAATCAATAAGAATTTTGCTCCTTCAATAGAATGTTGCTGGCCCCGGCATACTAGGGTTTATCATGCTGTTGTCCCGCTCCACGTGGTTCCTGAAAAGCGAGAAAAAGAAGCGTGTGCGCGACAGCCTTACGGGCGTGGAGCAGGGAAAACAGGCCTTCGAGCTTCTCGAGAAATTGTCCCACAAGTCCAAGAGCTTTCGCGCTGGAGGCCACGACGATATGAGCCGTCCAGCTGCTAAGTGGCCTGCTACTAAGTTAGGATAGCCGGGCCCCCAGGGGTGGCGGCGCATCGCCAGCGCTCTGACCGCCCGGCGCGAGGTTCCGAGATGCTCTATTATGGGGGCGGAGGGTGTCGGGGCTCACAAGGCCACACGGGCCAACCGCGTCGAATGTCTAGCAAGCGTCCTACCAGAAGCGTCAGGGGTCCACAGGGTGCAAAGTGTTTCTGCGGGACAGCTACTCGACTGAGTTTCCTCGTTCTTCGAGCGACCTTCTGCAAAGCCTTT
>RXOD01006328.1:0-10682 GCA_005223375.1 Amoebophrya sp. AT5.2
GAGCCGGAGTCTGCGTCGGCAGAAACGACAGCCACAGTCGTTGGAGACGCTGCTTTCCACTGCGCGCAGGAAAGCGAGAACGAGGAAAAATTCGTGGCGGACACCACGGTGAAAGACAGCATGGACATCACGGAAAAACCGACGAGTGCACCGGCAGCGGAAGCAAACGCGCCGAAGGAGGACTGCAGCCTGAAAAGCAGTTCGCCGGTAGCCGGCATCGGAGCAGAGTGTCAGCGGAGCAGCGGGCCGGCGTCCGCGAGCAAAAGGGATTCCGTCGTCACCAGAACTTTTTTGTCCCGCGAAGCAGCGTGGTGCCGCGCGATGGCAAAAAGAAATTTTGCCGCTCAGCCCAGTTGGATTCATCGCATGGTTCCCCAGGGCCACATTTCGCAGGGGAAGCCGAAGAAAACGCCATTTCCGAAATTGGTGCGGAGCTATGGCATCAGCGCGACGACGGCGTGGAATCAGAAAAAGGCTGCGAAAGTGGCGCGGAAACAGAAAAAGACGGCGACAGTAGAGTTCGCATCTACTCCAGAGCAGCAGTACTCCAGAAATCCCCAGACCAGCGCTCCGCGCATTGCGCCGGCAGCAAGACGGCACCCGCCAAGTCCGCTTACCCACGGTCCAGTCGAGAAGATTTTCAGTCGGGCCCCGCGCCGGGTAAGGAAGGGAAAAGCCCGTCGGACCCCCATGCGCCCCTGTCGCGAGGCCGCCCCGGAGAATAGTTGGGTCAAACGCACGATGCGTGAGCGGCCGGTCGCGAAGGAAACCGGGACGGGGAAAAGGACGCGGAGGCGGATCCAGCCGCGCCGGGTGCGCAAACCGAAGAAGTGCTGCGGCGAGGATGAACATTTCAACGAGCCCTGCTCGCTCGACGAGGCAATTCGGATACTGGACGAAGCCCTTAGGGCACTGGAATTCCATCCGTGCCCGCCGCCGCCACCAGCAGAACAGCTACTTCGGATCGACCTGGTCAACCCGCTGGTCCGCAGTATCGAAAGGCTGTTTTGGGACGATTTCGAGCTGCTCTCTCTACGCGCAGATCACGCCAGTCTTTTCCCGGCGGCAGTTCCGCGTCCCGCAGCAGCCGCAGAGAGCGCACCCGGGGTGGAAAGCGAAGCGGCGGTGACACAACCGACGGCAGCGTCCGCGGAGGCCACTAAAGTAGTCCGAGTGCAAACCGTGGCGCACTCTGGGCCTACGCATTGTGGTCTCGCAGCGCTGAAACACATCATCGACGCACATCATCAACGCGGCCAGAAAGATGCGAGCGTCGAGGCGGCGGAACTGGTTCGACGAGCGATCGCGGACACGGATGTGCAGTACGCGATTCTGCACAAAGGCGAAATAACGATTTCGCAATTTTCGACGATCCTCGAGCGGGCCGGAATCAGCGTCAGAGCACTCCCGGCGCACCGATGGCCGACGACAGAAGACGGGGTCGCCGAGGTCCAGATCGATGCCATGCGGAGCCCGGAAAAACTAGGAGCGGACCAAGAACCAGCTGCGGCGTGGGTAGTGTTTGGTGCAGGACATATCGAGGTGGCAACAAGCGCCGCTCCGGAGCCCTGCGTCACGCACCACCCTCCGGCAGAAACCGGACACTGCGCGCCTGCCGCCCCGCTGCGAGGCAAGCACGACGGAAAAACGAAAATCTCTTTGGAGAACCTGCAGCGGTTCGTGGCGGCGTTGTTGGCGATCGAGGGCGAGGCGACGGTGCCCGTATTCCGCCAGGCGTCGTCGGGATCAATAAGAGTTTTACTTAAGAGTTCGCTCTGTACGCAAGTAAGACACCTCGTGTGGTGGCAGCGTGCCCGGACTTTAGAAGTCCAGGGCGAAAACTCTTTTAGTAATTTCTCTTTGGCAGACGCGGTCGCACAATGGAGAAAGGAAGAAAAGGTCGACCGGGGGGTGGTCGGATCAATCGTCATAGTGCCAGTTTGGGACAAGCTCCACGAGCTGGAGAAGTGGAAGCTAGCGCCCGCGCGCGCGGGAACTGAGACACCGCGGAGTCCACGCGAAAGCCACGCGATCGGCGACGGCGGGCCAACGAAAAGGGACCTGCCCCCCCGTGCTGCGTTGATGCAGCTGGCAAGCGACGTCTTCCACAGTGACGAGCATCCGACGCCTCCTTCGCAGAAGCGGCCCCGGCCCATCGAAGACGACTCTACTTCCTCAGCAATAGTTTTCCCTGAGGCAGCGGCAGTCAACTCCGCGTGTAAACCACACTACGAGGAGGCGAGAGCAGACGTACTACAAGGCGGAGTACTGTCGTGCATCAACTCGGTCGGAATTTCGTCGGTAAGTTCGCCGACGACGAAACGGCAGCGTCTCAACGACGACTACCATCCGTGCGGCAGCGAAGGCGAAGCGGCAGCAAGGAGTCCTCCCCCAAACGTACGCCAGGAGGCAGAGGAAAGCAAAACGGCGCGGGACCCTTACATGGGTGACGGCGGAAGCGAAGTCGCAGCTTGGGACTTCTCGCCGAACGCGGCCCAGGAAGTCGAGCGAAGAAAAGCAGAAAAGGACTGCTTTTGGAAGAAAAGGAAAAAGTCGACCTTCTTAGCTCCAGCCAGCTTCCTCCACGACAGTGACGCTGATGCCGCGACGAGAGTTGCCCCTCCAGCCGCCTCGAAACAGCAGTGCAAGCTGGGCGATTTCGGCGGAACGGAGAGATGTTCCACGATAGCAGTGTGTCGTGGAATGTCATTTTCAAAAGGTACCACGGATAAGTTGGTAAGGGCGTTAACCAACGAGTTGGGTTGTCCAAGAGGCGACATTACCCTTCCTCGTAACATCGGTGCAGCATCTTCCGAGTTGCAGCTCGGATTTCGAGTGCGGGCGCAGGCGGCAGCTTTCGTTAACGAGTACCAAGGTGGTAAGGCGGCACGCGCCCAGGGCGAGCAGGAGGTTGTCTTCGACATAAAGACCTACACGAACGCGGTACCTGCCCAGTCCGTGGGACGTAGAGTTTCCGGCCGACGACATCCATCAGACGATGAGGCCAAGTGTCCGCCGGCCCCGCGCGCGGACGTGCGAGATCGCGGCGCCAACGACGACCCTAGCCCAAAGCAACAACCTCCTCGCAGCTCTAGTGTAATTTCGCCTGGTACGGTCGGCGGGAGCGGCCACAGCAGGCACCAAGCAGTCGCGAAAAGTGAAGGAAGCAGCAAGTCGCACGCCTCGCCCCTGCCGGAAAATTCATCATCGTCGTCTGCGAGCGAGTCCCCGCTATTCACGCCGTTGCAGGGACGCAACCAATCTTCCGCGGCGGCAGTTTCTGGGCTGCAATCACTGGTATTCGACTACTCAAGCGACGAGGAGTTGTTGCGGGGTCGGGACGTACCTGCGCTGGCTGCAAACGAGGATGATTTGCTGTGGGAGGAGACCAACAGCGGCGCACCTCCCGCAGAAGAGCACGTCGACGTGCAACATACCGCCGCCGAACAGCCACCAAAGAGGCGGAAGCTGTCGCTCGGATTCAGCCTGGAAGACGGATTGTTGTTAGAAGAAGTGTCTACTGAAGAGCTATCAGTAGACCAAATTTCGTTGGCAGATGTTCTCCACGACGATGACATCGCAGTTGGGCCGCAAGCGAAGAAAGCCAGGAAGCCGAAAAAGGAGAAAGAAGTGAATACAGCAATTCGTATTCTAGCGATAAGGGGAGCCTCCGACTTTCTCCGTCTTCAGCAGATAACAAAAGCAGCAAAATTTTCGGTAACTGAGGAACAGATCCTATTGGACGGCTACGTAGTCGATGTCCACGTCTTCAGCCGGCGGGTGAGCGGCTGCGCCGTGCAGAGAAAACCTGGAGGCGAATTGGTCGGCGAATTGATGCCTGATTGTCTTGGAACTGTTTCGGCAGAGGACAAGCAACTTCAAGCCGCGGAGGAGCCGAAGCTGCTACGGAGCTGTGCGCGGACCGGAAGTGGAATCAACGGCGGATTAAGCACTCTTCAGAAAAAGTGGAACACCAAAACAGCACGAGACGATCACGACAAGGAAAACGGGAGAGAAGGCGAAAAGGACGTCAGAACAATTTCCCTGTGGGGCGCGGTATCAAAGGAAATCGCGGCAAAAGAAGTTGATCGCCGAAGAGCGAGCAACTACTTCCGCCGCATTCGCGTGGCCTCCATGGTTACGCACTCGGCGAAAGAAGTAACGACCAGGTTGCAGCGGGTGTGCGACACCTACGCGAAGAAGGAGAATGTGCAAAGAATCGCGATCAACAAAGGGGGACGTGCCCCGCAGTGGTTCAACCCAGAAGCAAAGATGTGGATGGAGGATCCAAGCAGCATACCCAAAGTAGTCGCGGATTACTTCCAATGGAGGAGTGCAAACAATTCAACGAAGTCCAAGCACCCCACAAGCGCCCGCGCGCCGGAAATATGGATCGAGGCCGTCGACTTGTGCGTGATCAGCGAGGCTGCAGCCGCCGCCGCGACCGAGTGCGGATGGTCAGTATGGTCTCACGCGGACAAGGACAGCGTGTTGCCCCTCCTGTACGCGACGACGCAGACGGACTACCCCATTTTCATTGCACCAGCAGAAGAAGTTCGGCTGCTCAATTGCACGAGGGGCTTCCTTCTGGAGCGCAGCCGCGCACTCTCGTCGAGGCTTGGCAAGGCCGCCCAGACCCGCGCCGACAAGAAGCGAGCACCGACACAAAAGCCTCTCCGCGAGGGGCAGAAAAACGTGGACTCCAGCAAGCTGCAGCTGCGGCGGAAGGCGCCAAGCATCACAATCACCGCTGACGACGGCGCAGGGCCAGCGGTGTGGAAGGCGGTGAGAGTAATACAGAAGCACCTTACGATCGATGCAGGTGACGACAAGTGGGCCCGCGGCAAACTCCGCATTGAAGACACGGAACGCCGTAGGCTCGAAGCCCTGTCACGGTGGAAGGTCAACGTGCTGCGGTTCGAGTACACGGGGGCCAAAAACATAGCACCATGGGAAAAGCACCAGATCGACGCCATCAATGACGAACTGCGTCCTGCCGGTTGGTGCCTGAGCGCCAAGACAGCGTACTCCCCCGATATCCTGTTCCTGGTCAGTACCGGGACCGCCGAGAAGTGGGCGGCGGAGTTCGAGGTGCAGAAGAAGAAATGGGATGAAGAAAAGAAAAACCGAAAGGAGATCCTCCTGCAAAAGTACCCGAAGGGTAGCGCTGCAGAAAAGGCGCTGAAAGAAAGAAGGGCTGCAGGAATGGCAATCAGTGCCGCGCGGCGAAAGGAGCTCGACTCGCAGCCTGCTGAGCCCGGTAAGGAAGTGGAGACGCAGATACTGCGAGGCAAGACGGCAGCTTCCTCTTCCACGAACCAAGACCAAGAAAGCGCCGCTGCAAAGACATCCGAAAGAGCTGCGGCGTGCACAGGCACTCGCGGGAAAAAGAAAGGCGAAGAAACAGCTGCAGCCCCGCGCAAAAAGGCCCGCCTCGCAGCCACGGTTCAGCAGGACTCGGAGGAAATAGTAAGCGGCAATCGAGAAGTAGCGGACGCCGCGTCATCAAGTGCTGCTTCTTTCAGCGGCGCGGCGCCAGATCCAGCGAGAACGACGGGGCAAAAGGACGCAGCGGAAAGTGTTGCTTCACGCCCTCGCTCGTCGCCACAAGCGGTTGCGGTAGCGGTGGGAAAATTTAAACATTCTCCTCAGATCGCAGGTGCGCTAGGCGGATCCAAGACTACGGCGCTGCTCCGGTCGGCATCCGGTACTGAGGTCATCTACTCCTCCGCGAAAAACAGGACTAATATCGCCAAAGTCCTTCACTTGGAGTCATCGAAAACGCGTCCGATTTACGCCTCCGTCAAGTTCAATCAAGGAGACCTCGCGGAAGTCGTCGCTGCCAAAGACGGGCTCATCGAAGTAAGAATTATCGCCGGATATTTCTTGAAGCACCCCGCGCCGGCTAGCTGGCAGGTAGTGATTATCACAGGCCATCATTCCCAATGGCTTGCAATAGGAGAGCACCTCCCCGCCTCCGAGTGGAAAGACGATTGGATGGCCGCCGCCCACGCGAATACCGATCCTGCTGAGGATAGGAGCGGCGGAAACCGTAATCAGGAAAACGAGCAGCCGAAATGGACCGTCACAAACGCGGGCAACATCGTTTGGAGCAATACTTCGTCTCGTCGGATCGGAGCGCGCAGCAACGCAGTAGCCGGCATGCAAGAGGTTCCGCCCGGCGAGGAAGACGACGCGGTCGAAGACGACCTCCCAGAAGACGGCTGCCTCCACGCGGTGTCGTCATTCAACTCAAACGGCTCCCAGACCAACATGAACAAAGTTGAAGACATAGCAGTCCAGTCGGCTCGCACAGCAGCAGAAAAGGAATGTCGCAGGTGGCGACTCACGGTACTAGAACAGGAGACGCATATCATCAAAACGGCACCGGAGGACTTCAAAGCCAAGCCTACTCCCCGCGAGCAGTTCCAAATCCGCACATTAGCCGCCACCGACGACGGGGAAATAGGAGGCTTGGCCACAGGAGGCGCAGCAGTGCGGGATATCAGGGAGCCAAGCGCGGACCGCCAGTGTCCTCCGCCGCGTACCTCCTTCGCCAAGACTATTCTTACCAAAAACAGCGAGCCCGGCAGTACGACGCAAGTCATAATGCCGCAAAGGGTCAAAAAGGACTTCTTCGCGTGGATAGCGGCAGCTATAGGCGCGGAGGACAACGTGCTGTATGTATCCGTCTACGCTCCACCATTCACATGGTACTCCGGCGAAGTTGACGTCCAGTTCGTTCGCCGTCAGCTGAAGGAGGCGGGCGGATGGCTTGCCGCTGCGCGTAGGCGCGCGGACGGAATAATCATCGGCGGCGACATCAATTCTGAGTACTCAGATACATCACGTTCCGCGATGATAGATTCGATCCGGAGCTCGGGCGGCAACAAACGTCTAAACGACACTACTCGAAAACTGCTGGCAGACCTGGTTGCGGCTGTCACTACGGATGCTGTTCCCGCGAAGTTGAATGGCGTGCTGACGTACAGAGGGCATTCGCGACCAGATTTCATCGCCACAAAGGGGAGGATATTCGCCGACTCTTCCACCTCGTTGTCGATCGGCTACTGGCAGACCGACTCTCCTCACCCGACTTGGACTGACATCGGAGACGAGCCGGCTACGAGCTTTTCCGACCACGCTGCGGCCCTCCTCGCAGGTACCATTGGCGAAGGCGAGGACGGGCCCCGAGCAGAGGGACTTGATGTCGGGGATGCTGACTGGCCGCGCAAATTCTGGCGCAAAGAGGCGCGGGAAGAAGAAATAAGCCGGCAGGTACGCACCGCGATCTTTCCAGTGGAGCACCCGGCGATGATCTTCGGGCGATTCGACGAATGCAGAATTATGCCAAAGAATTATCTGCCCACGGACGGATTGCAGGCGGCATCCGAACGAGACCGGTGCAGGGACGTCGGTAGGAGTTGCAAGACGGGGCGCAGCGACACAATGGACCCCGAAGATGAGGAGATGTTCGTCTTAACCACAGAAGAGCGGCTACTCGGCGCTGCAACACTGCAGGACTTCGAGGAGGGCGTGGCGTGTTGCCTCACCGATCTGGGGCTGGCGGCCGAGAGAACTTTTTCGGCTGCTGTACCGCGACAGGAGCGCGCATCTGCGGACGAACCGAAGCCGGACGTAGGAAGAGAAGCAGCTTCGACCTCCTTCTTCGGATTAAAACGCGGTCAGCCGGTGGAGGTACCCAGCGGCCTTTTAATAGACGGTTATCCGGTTACGTCTCAGTTGATGGCAACCGCTGGAGTGTTGCGGCACTTCCTGTGGAAGCCTGCACTCCTGAAGCAGGCGGCAGGTTACCCTCCGGACAGAGTGCCTTATCGCGAATCTCTCGCGGCCCTGCACCGGCTTGCGAAAAAGGCAGCTCCTTTCGTCATATCCGGAGACTTCATCGACCGGGCTCTGGACGCGCTAAACACGGACACCCAAGGAAGACAGGGGGTACGTGGCAGGCACTTTAAAGCGCTCGGACCGGCGGCGCGCGGTCACCTCGAGAGGCTGATGAACAATTCTTTCCTCGCGTTACGGGACGCGAAGGACGAGCAAAGCCTGCGCCAAGAAATTCAGCGACCGGTGTACTCGGGAACTACCTTAGCGAAGTCCCCCGCAGTCACCACTGTAGACAAGTTGCGGCGTGTATATTCCTCGCAGATAACCGAAAAGTTGGGCGATCTGGCGCGAGGGATGGAGGTACAGGCACAGGTGATAGCCAGAGGCATCCTCCGCTGCGGCATTCCTCTGGGAGGGATGCCAAACATCTCTCTTCTTGTGGCCGAGATGCTGCGGCACTACCAGGGCAAGGTAGTGATGAAAAGGAGCCGCCTCCTTTTCAAGGCATCTCTTGACCTGCGTGCATGTTTCGACGCGATTCCGGAGCGAGCAGTTGTCATCGTGCTGCTCAACCTCGGCGTCCATCCAGTACTCATACTGCGCGAGCTACTCCGAATAGGGGGACGAAAAGTCTTTATGACTTCTGGAAAGTGGACGGCACTCGCGGAAAACTCGTCCCATTGCCTGCAGGGTACGGCGGTAGCAATGGAAGTAGGCGCCATTTTATTAGTGCCTCTTCTTCGCATGATCCGGAAGTTTCTCCGCTGCTGTTACTCGGACGACGGCTTGCTCCTCGCGGATGCTATTACGGCCGCATCGAAACGGCTGGAGAGCGACCTGGACCAGTTCCAGAAGCGATGGGACGCCCCCGTCCACGAGGTCAGCGCAGACGATCTCGACGAGAGGCACGGCGGGGACCCGAACGAAAAAAGGACAACAATTTTCGACGTTGGATGCGGCGACCACGAGCAGCACCACGATACGGAACTTGGCGAGATCCTCGCTACCATTGAGGCGTCTTCAGTGGTAGACGATACCGAGACTTCGTTCCCGTTTCTGCCTGCCGATATACCAGCCGGACGAGTGGAACGAGTGTGGCAAGGGATCGCGAGGGCACTACACCGCTTTGCGGATGTAGTGCATGTCTTCTTCGCCATAAAAAAATGCGAAGCAATGGTCATCGGAGGCGACGAAAGCGAATCCCTGCAGCAGGTGGAGGAAGCAGCAAAGCAAATAGCAAAATTCATCAGCATCTTTGGCAGGACGATACAGATGAAACAGACAATGATTCTGTTTGGGTTTCGTCTCCATCGCTTCCACACCGGCTTAGACCACGACGCCCTTTTCCTCAGTGACGTTCGGAGCCGCACCTACCTGGCCGAAGCAGTACTAAAACAACTTTTCCGGAAGCGCGAGGACGCAACAGCAAAGGAGATCTTCGAAGAGTACATGTGCGCCACGCTCTCCAAAATACGGCATCTGCTGGCCGCGAAGTTGTGTCGCGACGGAGCAAAAGGCGGGAGCTGTATCCACGAAGTAGAAGTGCAGGTACTCCGAAAAGCACTAATGTGCGTTGGAGTCCCCTCCGAAGCTGCAGCAGCTATTGCCGTCCGCTTGCGCCAGACACTGCGGAGTGGTATCCTGCGGCAGATACGGTCAGCCGCACTGAAAGCAGCGGCAGCAGCCGCGCCGAAGCTACCTCCACACCTAGTGGACTTTGTCAGTTTCGGTCTCGGCAACGACGACGTCGAAGAGCGGCACGCGATACTCGCCTCCAAGTACGAAGCGATCCTCTATTCCAAGGCGTCGTGGACCATCCAGGGGACGCAGTTCCGGTGGACGGACCAGGTAAGCGGCCCGCTGTACGAGTTTGACACGATCGTTTGCCGCTCAGAAGGATCTTCGGCAGCGGTAGTACGAGGGGCATCGACATTCCCTTCCCTTTTTAAAACGACCCTCCCGGACGGCGACCTGTGTCCATGGCACTTCACCGCCTACACGAAGTACCACGTCGCTGCCTTCGAAGCGGCGCGCCGCGCGAAGAGACAGGAGCAGAAGGTTCTTATTCTAGGTGCATCCAAGACGGCAGTGGCCAAAAACCCCGTTATCCGCAAAGCTGCGCAAAATCTGGGAACAGTGGTTTTATCCGAATGTCGGGAAGTAACGCCAGGAACCCTTCGCGAGCACGAGAAGCCACAAGGAGCTCCGGTGACGTTGGACCACGAGGTGATCCAGCCTGCAGTTTGGCAAACGGAAGTCGACGATGAGGACGATATGGACGCCGAGCACGGGACTGGTGAGGAGAACGACAGCCGAACGGACGATCTGGTATCGACATGGGAAGATCTGCTTCGATCCACCGAGGCGGGATCGATGAGGAAGATTCGCAGCACGGCCAGAGCTGCGTTTGCATCAACGTGACGAGAGGTCGCGCGTTCCCAATCTAATATGAATACTTTTGTACACTTACTGCTACTACCGACTAAGTAATATTTTGATGCATGCCGAAACCGAGCTGGATTTTTTCTGCGAACAGAGACTTTTATAAACGGGTGTCAGCCCCACTTGAACGAGGTAAGTCCGAGGGCCGCGGACAGTAACGGTCGTCGCGCCAGTAGTATCGGTCGTCGTGCCTGTATTAGAGGTCGTTGCGCCATACATTTACCAGAGTGACTTTCCCCTCGATTCATCTCGCTCCTAACCGTATTCTCGTCGACTTCGGTGTCGTGGTTCGTTCGCATACAGTGGTGCCTCTTTCTTGATCAGATTTGACGTTTCGCACCACTGCCTTTTCTTTTCACACTCTAGGAGCTCTTGATGTAAGGTATCGAGGCTGG
>RXOD01006329.1:0-10681 GCA_005223375.1 Amoebophrya sp. AT5.2
AGGGGGTGCACCATCCCCAACCTGAAGACGCGCCACTCGCTGGGCGTCCTCTTTTCGAATTCGATCGTCTACTGCTTCGTTCGTTATTACCTGTCTTCACCCGCGGTGATTAGTATAGCTCTCTCGTGCAAGAAATCGGAGAAAAATGCTCCCAAGGTCTTTGTAAGCGCCAACCTTTCGAATCGGCCAAAGTCTTTCCGGAAAGTCAGTGCATGCTCGCGTGCTCAAGATGCCGCATGCTGAGAAGGAGCATGCGTCACCTCGCTGTTCATCATTATCCAACTGACGTAGTCCGATGCCGATTCATCGCGCTTGCAATTTACGAAGAGTACACAGCGTTGCGGTAGAGCTGTGCTACCCTTGCGCTCAGTCGAAAAAGAAAACTCCAACTTTTTTTCCGGTTCTGTGACAAGAGTCTTTGAGAAGGTCCTCCTGTTTTCGATGCTTTAGTGTCAAAACGGAATAATAAATTTTTATTTTTTCCTTTAATACGTATAGTAGACCCGAAGAGCGAGTTGTGTATTCCTCGCTTGCCTCGTCAGATACATACTAGAGTGTGCTGGACCTGCTTCCTCTCGGGGTTCGGGATGTGAGTAAAAAGGTTTTTCCTCCTGCGTTTCGTTTAACTCTAAGTGCTTATCGCTGGTCGAAAGAACTGGAGGGCAACTCCGCCGCCTGGCAAGGAAACAGCTGGAGTGAGGATCGACGCCGCAGTTCGTAAGCGCACTTCGGAGTAGCAGGGTTGTGTCGTCAAGGACAATACTTCTTTCGCGTGCCGTTACCATAGCTTTGTCGTCCCCGCGTCGTATCATAGTTAGTCGTTTCTTATCGTTTGCGCGTCGACTAGATTTATGTCCCAAAAAACTGTGTGCATCCATAGGCATATTCAGGCTCCGTCTTCGTTGACCGTGGCCGTGGCTTGCCTGAACGTGGTCGTGCGCGGCTTGCCTGGCCGTGTCTAGCGGTGGAGTACATTTCATGCATCCTCTGTGTGGAGCTTCTTCTACCGTAATAAGAATAACCAAGAAGAGCAAAGAAACAGATCTGCTATTGTTGATTCATCCATCTAGTACGTCTTCCGACGCAGCCCCTGCGACGCGTAATCGGACTTGGCTACGATATGGTGACGGGCTATAATCGCTTTTCGAGTATTCAGCGCGATCTCCTCCTTTTCAATAGCGGACTGGTGCAATCGGTCCGGTAAAATCTTTCTTCCTCCATTCGGTGCTTTTGTAACGTTCGACTTCGGACCGCCTTTGTTCCATGCTTTAATTGTCGGATTCGATGAATAAAATAAAGTCGTTTTTTTGCACGATTACGCGTTCGCAAACAGAGGAGATTTTTCACATGAAGCATTTACTCTTGTGTGAACCCCCACTGCAAGCGACCGGAATCACGCACGGAAGATGATCTCGTGTTCGACGTCAGTGACGTGTCGCCAACTAAAGAAAAAACCAGTACCAGTATGGTCGACCCGCCTCGTCCTACCTCATGTAGAAACTACAAGCAGTACCCAACATCATGCCGTCAGTCGAAGTTTGCTTCTCACAAGCAGCTACACGCCGCGCAACGCTCCAGCAGCACAAACTGACCGCCTGTCTGCACACATTCCCGCCCCCGTCACGGCGTGCCACCATCAGTCGTGGAAGCAACGACCCAAAAACCAACACCAGTCCACATCTCCTACATCTACTTGTTCGTCCTGCTCGTCGAAGGTAGTAGTAGTGGTCGTTTCCTAAATTACTGCTGCGCGCACTGGACGCCCTGGCCGCCGCCCATGCCGGCACGACGCTCGTCGTCATCGTCGTCTTCATAGGCGCTGGCGTGCTCCTTCTCACTCGCCTGCGGATCCATGTCAACCACCTGATGGTGCTCGAAGTGGTCGTTCTCCTCGTCCGGCTGCTGCATCGGGTCTGGTCCCGGAAGAATCTTGCGCAGGGACTGTGAACAAAGGGGCGTGTTTGGAATTGAGATGGCCATTGGAAAACGAATTGCGGCCAATATTTTGGTTTTAAAAGTAGCGGTCGATCGATGCAAACCGCTATCGGTCGAAAGGGTTTCGCGGGGGTTTAGTGAATGATAGGTGTGGATCGAAGGGTGTCCAGCCTGGGACGTCCATTTCCAAAGCAAAAATGCACACTGAACCGGATCAAGGTCGCGGTCGCGGAGCCGAAAAAATTGCTCCAAAAACTGCCCGCCTTCAGGTGGCGCAATTCAAAAGCACGTATTAAAACCAAAAAGCAAGTACTTTCGCTGCGTCTTCGGAAATGGTTTTCGGGAACTCAATCTCCAGGTCTATGAAGAGGTTTCCGCGCAGCATCGGGTTCTTGTACACTGGCATACCCTCGCCCTTCACGCACTTGCGCATGCGGCCCATCGAAAGAATTTCCGGGTCCGGTACGACGAAAAGCTTGGTCCCGACCTTCTTCTTCTTTTTGGACAAAAACTGTTCGCGCGTGAGTTCGCGGAAGATGGCCTTGTTGCTGGCCGTGTCGAGCACGAAACCATTGAAACCCTTCGCCATGCATACCTGACAATTATATCCGCGACGATTCATATTTATTTTTGCAAAAATCATCCACCTCGATAAATTCAGATACTAGCTATCTCTATCAAAAATTTGAATCCCAATCCGTCGCATGTAGAAGTAAATTTCAATTCCGATGGGTTAGAGATACTTCTTTCAATTTCGCTGGGTCGTTGTATGTGCAGGTCGCGACGTCGGTCCCCGGTGAGTCCATGTCGTCGAACACTTCCCAGTCGGCCTCGACGTTTCTCGGTGGCGCGATCACCTCCCCCGGGGCGGACTTGATCAGAAGTTTTCGCCCGTCCAGGTGCGTCAGCTCCATCGTAAACCCGGTCAAAGCCTCGAGAAGCGTGATCTTCCGGGAGACAGTGAGATCGGCGTTCTTGCGCTTGAAGTCCGGATGTTCCTTCTCCTGCAGCACAAACTGAACGTCGCCAGCGTCGTAACCTAGACGAAGGAAAAAAAAAAATTGCTCGTGGTGTAGACAAAAGAAGCGTGTAGCGGTAGCCTGCGACCGAGCCGTAGCCAAACCCAAGAGCGATAGCGAAAACTCAAACGACTGCATGGCAACTTCAATATTACTTAGTTTACCTGGCTGCTCGTCGGCTTTGTTGTAAAAGGTCACTTTGTGACTGTCCGGCGCTCCTCTTTCGACAAATACCTCCAGGATCTCCTTCTCCTTCTTCATCTTGAACATCTTCCCAGTCCCGTTGCATTTGGAGCACTGCTGCTGCATCTGTTGCCGTTGTGTGTGAAGACGTTGCGATAAGTACTGTGACACTTGCCACGTCCACGTCCTTAACGTGTTTTCGCACTGGTGGACTGTTGGGTACCCCTACCTACGAGGCCTTCCACGGAAAAGTTACATCGGTTGAGTACGAGTAAAACCAAGAGAGAGAGAGAGAAAGATTTTCCACCAACTACGAGAACCGTAGAGGCGACATGATGCTCAGTGTGACTACGCAGCAAAGGCAAAAAGTCAGTAAGAGCAAAGCCAAAAGCAAGTACCTGTTGTATCATGTTTCCCATTCTCATCACCTGGATTACGACACCTCGGCCGTCGCACGCGTCACAGTCCTTTACTCCGAATTTCTCGTCGATCACGTTTCTGTTAACTGCGAGCTTCTTCGTGTGCCCGGAGTAAATCTGCGCGAGCGTCACGTCCATCGGGTGCACGACGTCTTTGCCTGTAGTCGGTATGGGAGTTTCTTGTGGTTTGTTCGATTGATACCTCTGAAGTCTGCTGCTCCTTGCGCGGTTGAGCTACTGCTGCTGTTGCGTGCTCCAGTAAAAGTAACGAATCGACGCAGTGATAGTTAAATGAGGACAGCAAAGAACTCCAGATGTGTTTTCACCTTTCTTTTTCTGCGCGCCGCCACCGCCGCGCCTTCCTCGACCGCCACCACCGCCGAACATCATGTCGAATATGTCCGTCGGATCTCCCCCGCCGCCGCCGTTCTCAACTCCTTCCTCGCCATACTGATCATACAGCTTTCGCTTGTTTTCGTCGGAAAGAACCTCGTACGCCTTCGTGATCTCCTTAAACGTCTCCGGGTCGCCACCTGTATTGGACGTTATATTTAAAAACTGACTGATTCGTCTCCATTCGCCTCCATACCTCCTCCGAAGGAGGTACTTACTTTCTTAAAACATCGAGATGAAGCCGCGCGCACCTTTATCTGGGTGGTGCTTGATGGCGAGTTTTCGGTAGGCCTTTTTGATGTCGGCGGGTGTTGCATTCTTGTCGAGCTCGAGAGTCTTGTAGAAAGCTTCTGTGTCGACCTCCTTGCCGCTACCGCGACCCGCGCCCTTGCTGCCGCCAGGAAAATCGCCCCCTGGGAAGCCCGGAAAGCCGCCGCCGAAAAACATTTCTCCTCAAGCGAAATCAAGGCGAGATGAACCTTGAACTTGATCGATGCACGAGCACTAGTACTTAGTGTAGATCAACAAACAACTGTGTCGGTTTGTTTAAATGCGAGCCGCGGTTTTGTCAAAGCGATGCAGGATGTTCATGCACAGGCAGAGGTGGCGAAACGACGTTGTAGTACTAGCAGTATGCTGGTGACTAAAGTCACTTGAAGCGGTACAAGACAGCGCTTCAAAAATAGTACCAAAAATAGAATCAAGGGGCAGGTTTTGGTGGAGGAACTAGATTTGGGCTGATCTCTGCAAGGCGATAGATGGTCGATGCTTGCGTTGTCTGCCGCGACGCAGACTCATGTTTGCGGACGTCGATCAAGATTTTTTTAATGATCTTTGGACCGAACTTTGATCGTGTGTTATGCAAATTTTGCACGCATGACGATGATCAGGTCGTATGCGAACAACTTTCATTCTCTGCATCCCTGCTTTTGCTTGGGCCCGCTCAATAGCGGCGGCAAGGAAGCCGCCCAGTTCCAGAGCGAACCTACTCCAGCCTGCCCCTTCTCCAGGTGGTGCAGGCCTCTATTACCGACTGAATTTTCTGCTCAAATAATCTTCAGTGATGCTACAATTTTGATGCAATTGCCACAAGCTACGAAAACTTTCGTTGGGTATTCAGAGTTTTGATTTCGCATGGACTCTCGTAGTGCTCGATTGAAATTCTTTTACCAGGTAGTGGTTGCCTCCGCCGCCCATTCAATTGGTGGTGAAAAAAAAAACCTAGTTATGAGCGGGACTGAATCTGAAAGTTAAAACGCTAGAATCCAAGAATTCCAAACTGTCCTTACACTGAAATCCAAAAAGACGTGCATACTGAGCAGCGGCAGTACATTCGCTACTCGAAGACGCTGGCGTAGGCTTTCTTCCCCGTCTCCGGGCACTCTGGGTGCCAAAGGAAGGAGGGAAGAAAGAGGCGGGTGCGTCTCTGGGTGCGGTTACCCGCTCAAAGAAGCTTTTTTCGCACCATCTTCAACACTTATAGCAACAGCCTATCGGGAAGGAAGGTATGAGGTTTTGTTCTTTGACTAAACCGTTTATTCCGTCCGTCTGAGACAAAGCTTTCAGTCCACCCCCTCCTCATCCTCGTGCCCCCCTGCCTCGCCCCCGGTCACTTCCTCCAAAAACTGCCCTCCCGTTCCTTCCTCCTCTTCAAACTCAAACGGCTCTTGAAACGCCAATCTTGCGTCCCCGAACGCTCCGCCGCCACCCATGCCCGTGAGCCCAGCACTACCCGACTGATTCTGACTCTGCGAGGACTGGGCAGCCCCTGCCCCAGCTACCGCCACTCCCCCCTTCGGCGCCCACACGCGGCGGTCACCAAGAACGGCCCTTTCCTGCTCCGTCAGACTCGGCCGCAGCATCGTCGGGGGAAAGTGCACGTCCAGGTCGGGACTCGGTAGTCCCCGCAACCAGGGATGCGAAAGGTGCTGCTGCGCGGTTACCCTGTCGTGGTTTGCAGATTATCGATGCCGCGTCCGATATCAAACCACGCCTCATTCGTCCAACAGATCGCGATTTCGGAACGCCCATGTCCTATCGCTGGCCGAAAACAAAAGCAAAAGTGAAAATACACACCACATCAACTACGTCAAATCGTCAACTCTGCGTGATCATAGGCAAAAGCCAATTTCTACGGTCCTACTACTGTATGGCTCCTTCTACCTGTTCTCCGGGTTTAGCGCTAGCATTGGGATCAGGAAGGTGGCCACGTTTCTTGCCTCCATGATGTCAACGCCGTACTTTTGGTTCAAAACCTGCTCGATCCCCCAGTACCGCAGCGTTTTGATGTGTCGCAGGTCGCCCGCGCGGTTGAAAAACGTCCTTCCGTTCCGCCCTTTCGCTACCAGTTCGCTTGGTATCTTCCCCAAAAGCTCGATGCAGAGCGCGAGGTGGTCTTCGTCCCGAGGGTACTCCTCAGAAGGCTTGGGGTCGAAGAGGTAGTCGCCAGTCAAAAGCTCAAAACACATGCACGCGAGCGACCAGATGTCCGAAGAAGTGTCGTAGCCGGAACCAATCATCACCTCGGGCGAACGGTACTGCCGCGTCTGAATGTCGTCG
Organism: Amoebophrya sp. AT5.2; assembly: GCA_005223375.1. Taxonomy (NCBI): domain Eukaryota; class Dinophyceae; order Syndiniales; family Amoebophryaceae; genus Amoebophrya; species Amoebophrya sp. AT5.2. The sequence goes on from RXOD01006329.1 coordinate 6,509, forward strand.
CTAAAATGGGTGTGCGTCCAGCAAGCGTTGCCCAGGTCGACCACCTTGTACCTGTTTTTCGTCCCGCCATCGAAAGAAAAGCTACCTATGCATAGAAACAAACCTCCTCGCGATGGACAAGCAACAGAGACCATTTGACAAATAATCGGCGATCTCCATATATGAGACTGATGTTAGTACACGGCGTCGTCGTGCATGTAGAGGTCGAGGCTCTTCACGAGGTCGCATTTTTCCCGCAGCTCGTCCACGTCGGGCGTGGAGAGGTGCTTTTCGTTTCGTCTGTCCTTGGGAACCTTCTTGTCCCTGGCGTCGGTTGGACACTCTCGCGGCTGGTTGAACATTTGCGCCAAATGGTGATGGTACGGCGGCTTGATCAAGTAGGGCTCCGCGTCGGGATAGGACGAAAGTAGGGACGGATCGCTCCGGGACGGCTTCAAAAACGGCTTGACGTACGGCGGGGGCTGTAACTTGAAGTTTGCCGCGGAACTGCCGTCGCCCGCGGAAACGCCGTCGCCTATCTTCGACTGCTGCTTGCGCCGCCGCCGCTCTGTGAGCGCGGTTTTGATGTTTTCGCGTGACTGCGTCCTCGCCTCGAGGCGTCCGTAAACATCGGCCGGAACCGAAGAAAAAATGCACACTGGTCGCCAATTCGAGATCCTGGGCTGAACAATCGGAATGGAGTGCCAAAAATGCGTAATCCGATATCTAGTGTAGTACAACCAATCCCAGATACTTTGGCTTTTTGTGAGTTTCCCTACTGCGAGCGCATCCGATTCCAGGAAGTCCTTCTTTCGCGTGCTGCGGACCATTTCTGGCCCGACCAGCGGGGTCCCGTTCTTGTCCACGGGAATGCCGTGGGGACACTGGACCAGCACGTTCTCCGGCTTCAGGTCCGTGTGGATGATGCCGCAGACGCGGTGGAGATAATCCAGCCCGATCAGGGTGTGCGCGGTGATTTTCCGCACCAGGTCGATGGGAATGCCCTTGAAGTTCCACCTGGGGCGCACCGATAGACAGAGCGATAAAGCAAGATAACTATGCGGATGAAGCAGGCGGCCCGCCTGCGCAGAGCCTATGTGTAGTGTCTCGTATCTTTTCTAATAAACCGAGCCGACCCGGAGTTCCCAGAGTGGGGTTTAATCATCATCAGCTACAGTGAGACAGAAACACGGGGTTAGTACTACTGACGCAGAGGAGTATGCACTTTGCAGAGACATGTATGCGAACAGCGAAAATCAAATGTCGGTCGCTGCGCACGATCTATCTTCAACACCAATTCATGAAGAATGCATGAGCTGTAGTTGCGGCTATGATCTATTACTAACAAGCAGCAACAGCTTCAACAGGAAAAATAAAGTCGATGATCGCGAGCACCAAAGTGAACCCATGGGGCCGAACGTGCTCGCGATCGTCAAAAATGACTTACTGCTTGATGATCGCGAGCACGTTCGGGCCCATTGGTTCGAACACCATACAGATGTGACGACCGTTCGCCCCGTTGTGCTCGAAGTAGTCGATGAGCTGCACGACGCCCGTGTGCCCCTCCGCAAACGCGTGAGTGTTCGAGCTCGACGAGCTCGTCCCGGATACCGTGCTGTTCGTCGCTTCTCGCAGCTTCCCCGACGTTGACGGCCCTCCTCCCTCTTCTGTCAGACCCGCTGCCAGTCCGACCACCCCATTTCCGTTCCCCCCGCCACTCGCGGCGGACGTTCCCGCCGCCGGCTCGGAGGTCGCGGGGGGGCCCGAAAGCCCGTTCTTGTGCACCATAGCAGCGGTCACCTTGGAGTTGATCTTGGAGCCGACGCCGGCAGGAGAACCGGACAGCTTCTCCGCAATCGCCTCCATCGACTGCACCCAACCGGCGTCGTACGCCTTCTTCGCGGTAGATTAGAAGAGCGATACGGATGGTTGGTCTCGGCCGAAGTGGTTCGAAGCAAGGATTTTACCGCGGCACTGATTATCAAAATCCGGTGCTCCAGCACGCTGCTTCGACGATAATGCCATGCATAGCAGCGCACACAAACCGAACGCCCAACAGCAAGTGCGCACACAAACCCTTTCGTCCCGAAACGCGGCTCTTGCGCTTGGGGACTAGTGCAAGGCGTGCCCCTTTTAGGCGCGCGTCCCTTTCGAGCTGCGCCGCAGAGCACCCCGGGGCCCGCGTTTTTTTCAAACTACCCAGAACTCTACTGCCTGTGGATGCGGCCTGGGGATATTCGAGCGAAACAAGCAGCCAACCACTTCACAAGAACAACCAACCAAAGCGTAGGTCTTCGCCTAAGCGTCCGCGAGGAGCTCGATTTCATCGAACGCTGCCTCCGTATAGTGCGGCGCAGATTTCTGCACCTTCATCGCGAGGAAGCTCTGGATTTCGGTGTCCTGCACCAGCCACACGGTCGAGAAGTGGCCCCATCCCAGCTTTGCGACCACGAGGTACTTTCCGTTGTAGAGTTCTCCTACCCGCACTTCGCAGTAGCCCCCCTTTCGATACCCGTCCTGGCCCTCGTCGTCCGACTCGGTGGCCGAGCTGCTATTATTGTTCGCCACCGCCTGCTGCGCTTTCTGCTCCCCCGCGGCGGACTTACTTGGCGGCGGAAAAAGCTCGCCCGATGCGCCAGCGGCTGCGGCGTCAGTGACTGTGGTGCTCAGATCGCTCGCCCCGATGCCCTTCAAATCGTTCTCGCCGCCGCGAAGCCCGCGAAGGTGCGTTTGCTGCAGCTTCTCCTCCTCCGTGTCCTCGTGGGAAGACTGGTTAGCACCTGTTTGTAGTTTACCGATTCATTTGTCTTCGAAAACAACTTTTCATGATGCCTGAAAATAATACGACAAGAAGGCCGCGGAGGAGAAAGAAAAGAATATATATCTTCTAGTACTCTGCACGTCGGAGTTTTCTTCCTTTCTCCGGGCGGGCGCCTGGGCCCGCTGGGCTTTCTTCTTCGCCATACGGTGCTGATCGCCGGATGTGGTGTCGCCCAGCAGTGCCACCGGCGGCGGAAGCGGCGGCGAGACGGTAATCTTGTCCGAGTGCGTAGCCGGAAACGAAAAACTTTGCGCGCGGTTCAAGCGAGATGCGACCTCAGTATTCCGCTAGGCACTCCAGCCTGGACGCATGGACTGATGTCACGGCCGCTACGCGTCACCGATCACGTCAGCCCGACAGAGCAAGACCGAGCGGCCATCTTTGAAAAGACTCCTTCGCAGCTCTGCGGTGAAGCGGGTAACGGCGAAAAAGGTATTTGGTGCGGGTGCTGGAAACGACGCGGGAAAACCCAAACACACGATGCTACCAAGAACGCCCGTCCGCGAGTGTACAGTTTCTAGCTTTACGCAAACAAGCATAGTGCGGCACGCGCGGCAACCCTCTCATCGCCGTCAATCGCCGGGGGCACGAAGTCGGACGCCTTTTGCTGCAGATACGCTCGGAACGCAACTGAAAGTGAACACTCGTAGAAGTCGTATCCAGGCGGGCGCCAGCCTGAAGTGTGGTTCCTCGCCAAGCTTTTTTGCAGGCCTTTGAGTTTTAGCGAAATCGTCCCTCTCTTGGTTCAAAGCCGGCCTCACACTCACGATCTTGATCACCGAAAATTAAGCGACGCAATTGCGCCGGGCGTTTGCGGCCTCGTAAGCAATGGTGCACCCGCTGAAATTATCTCCATCACGAGCGCAGCCCGAGGACGCCATAGTCGACACGGCCGCCCGCAGCTAAGCTACACAGGTGGCCCTTGGTTGACGGGCGTACGCTGCAAGTAGCAGCCCGACGAATGCGTCGAAAATCCGAAGACACCGTGGCGCCGCAGCGTCGCCACCCTTGACAGGCGAATACGAAGGCTGCACGCACCTGCACCTACCGCCGCAACTCCGTGGAGCATTGGCCGCGAACCCTTGTTGGCGGTGCAACGGGGGGGGCCGCTGCGCCGGTTGCATTGATGTCGGGGCGAAGGGTGCGCGGCGGCCCCGGCCAAAAGCGGGGAAACGGTCGCTGCCACGGCAAGCACAACCAAAGCAGAACCAGAGCCGGCATGCGATGCAACGAGGGGCGGCGGAGAGCCGGCGACGGGAGGACCCCTTGTCGGGCGCCTCGTCGCGGCTTCGCGCGGGTTTGCCGCGCACGGTGCTGCGGCGTGCGCCTATCGCGGCCCGGCATGCAGCCGCGCAAAGTATCGGGCGGCCCCA
>RXOD01006330.1:0-10674 GCA_005223375.1 Amoebophrya sp. AT5.2
TGCCGCTGCTGGGCCGATGCTACTGGCCGCGCGCCTCCCGGCAGTGGGGGTAGCACCGTCGTGCGGCGGATCATATGTCTCTTGAAATCTTCATTTGGAAACTGGCGAGAAAGCAGCCGCCTTTGATCCTGGTCCTGAAGGGGCACTGCGATTGAATTACAATGAATTAGGGCCTTAAACCAGGAGCGGCTCACACTGACTGAACCAGAATAAAACCTGAGATCATATAAATATCACTCACGACAAGCAGAAGCACAAGAGAGCAGGTGGATGGCCGCCGCAGGATGAAGTCGCGCGCACCTCCGACGCGGCTGCCGCGATGCGATGGGTCATTCGGGTTTTTTTTGTGATTTTCGTTTGATACTTGGCCAAAGCCGACCCTGGAAAAGCGTTTAACCTGTCGCCCCATTCCATTGCACATTTGCGATCTGTACAATGTCCACTGTTGCTTCGTGTTCCTGGCTTGAGCTCAGATTGCGCGGAAGCCGAAAATCAAATAAATGATCCGATCTAAAAATAAGCAGGTGAAACACGAACAAGTTGCCACTTCCTCGACCTCGTCAGTGAAAGCTAGTGCTCGCCATGTGGACGTAGAGCGCAGCAGCAAGTTGCCGTCCCGATAATCAATCGATTTTCCACTATAGAAATGCCAACTCGAACTTCTCCTGAAGTGAGTGGGAAGCGATGCAAGTAGCGCTAACAGAGGAAAAGTGAGCACCAGCACAAATAAGCGCACTGCGCTCAACGCGTTCGCGACACTTTCCTTGTAGCACATCTTTCTCGTTGGTACTGCTGGATCTAATGCAAAATGGTGAAACGAGTAGAGCAGGAGGAATAGCTATAAATATGCAATGCACATGTCGACGATGTCGGTATCCAAGAAGTTCCTTTGTTTTTAATTCGATTTCTCGCCATCGTGAGACATCGTCAAGCATGACGGGGGGAAACGATAAAAAAGAATCGTATACATAGTTAGAAGATACTGGCCGTAAATTGAGACTCTCACAACCACTCGTGGACAGAAATCCTCCAGCTTCACCAACTCCTGGAGTTTATTATCGCTGCGGATGCAGACAGGAATTCACGGACGAATTCCCAGCTCCCGCCTCGACGTGCCCAACCTCCAACCAAGCAGGTCTAAGCATAGTAATTCCATTCGGCCTCTGCTCGCAGCTAACGCTACATTTGCGCTAAGACAGCAGTTGAGGAACCCGAATCAAGAAAGCTAGTGCTTCTATGGACCACCGTACTTACCCGTAGCTGTAGCTCTTCCTCACTTCTCCGGCGCCGGCAGCGCGATTCCGCCGTTGACGTCCATGGTCTCCTTGACGCCAAGATCCTTGCCGTACTCCTTGAACGACCGGACGATGTTCCACGATCCCGTCGAAAAGTCCTCTATGCAGAGGAAATTTGTCCCTGTCCGGAAAAGTAGCCCCAGAAGTCTCGCGGAGTCTACGGGTCTGCAATCGGATTCACGTACTCAGATCCCGACGCAGCTCTTTCAACCTTTTCGAACCCATTCCGAAAAGTGGGACAAATTTCCCAGGGGTGTCTAGGTCCCGGCTTGAATGTCAAGGAACCCGGGACATATTTCCGTAGCGGTGTTTAGGTGTCGAGGCGAGTTGGGATACAGCATAGTATGGGGGAGGGGTTCTGCTCGGGGTCCGAATCAAGGCCCCTGCCCGACGCTGCTCCGGACACAGCTAGCCACGAGACTAGAAGCTGAAGCACAACCCCCCACCCGAGCCCCTGGAAAAGTGGGACAGGGACAAATTTCCTCTGCATATCCTCGTCACTCGCCTTCGTGAAGATCGAGTAAAAGATCGTCGCCGCCTCCTCCGGGGTGTGGTAGTCGCCCGATCCCCACCGCTTGGAAACCTGAGTGATCGGTGGATGCTGCGTTGATCGATGTGGGGGATATGCCTGTCGCACTAACGGAAACAAGGGCGCAATCTTCGTCATTATGTATCTGAATTAGTTTATGCATCAGCAAAAATCGCAAACGCAATGTTTCCACAACGAACTCTACCATCTGCGCCATCGGGTGGTTCTTGTCGTATTTCTCGGCGAATTCGTCGGTGAGAATGGTTTTCGTCATGCCGGGATGTCCGTATCCGAAGTTCGCCAGGTCCTTCATGTCCATTTTCATGGCTTCGTGCAGCCACTTGTTCGCCGCCTTGACGCATCCAAACCCGCCCCAGCCCGGCACGACCATGTAGCTGCCGTCCGGCTTCGGGCCGTCAGAAAACGGCGCCCCCAGGTTGAACACACGGGGCTTCGGCTCGGCGCCCTCGAGCTTCGACGCGATCCCCTGCATCACGAACAACTTCCCATGCACATCCGTGTTCATCATGTCGTCCTGTTCGTTCGTTGTATTCATTGTGCGATGGAAGGGAGCATGTATGTTTAACGTCAACCCACCAGGGTCGCTGACCTAAATAAACAGCAAAACTCAATCCGAATCCTTTGCTTTTCCTGGTGCTTCATCAACATACTAGTTGTATACGAAGTCTCCCCTTGTGATCGTCTTCAGGTTGTGTCCCACGCCGCCCAGGTTTTTCGGCGCGGCCGCTCCGAGGAGGACGAAGTGGATCTTCGCGACCGAGGAGATCGCCGCCGTGATGGCTTCGCAGCCCGCCGCCGTGCCGATGTCGGCGCAGATCTTGATTAAGTTCGCATGGTCCGCCAGCCCGTCCAGCGCCGCCTGCGCGCGGTCGACGACGACGACCTTCTCGGCCTCCTTCTGCAGACACAACACGGCGAGGCCGGCGCCGATGCCGGACACGCCGGTGATAAAAACGCCCTTCCCCTTACAGTCCGGGAGCGCGGCCAGTTTGTCGGCGTCCAGCTGGTTGCCGTTCGAAAGCGTGGCGGCGAAATCGATGCCCATCTTGATGTCCTCTTTTTGCGATGGTGAAGATTAGTTCTACTTCTTGTTGCCTTTTGTTTTTGGGTGTGCAGATCTCTTTCAGCTCGACGACTCGGTGGAGTTACTTGGCTGTTCTCTTCTAAAGTTTGCTTGCTGGTCGACGTAACTGACGCCGCGTTGTTTTTCGTTGACAGGACTTCCTTTCGGAGGGCTTCTCACGCTATCTTCCTGTGGGGGGACGGGGAAGAGTTCAGAAATCAAGATTGGGTCATGGGCGGGTGTAAAAACTAGGCAGCACCAGCAGCGCAGAATCTATCATCTATCACAAGTCCCATCCTATAAATTTATTCATCTGCAACGGAAGTACGTGGAAGGGTACGCTCTTTCTTCCGTTCAACTTATGCCTCATGAGAGGGCAGACTCAGAGGCTTCTCTTCTCTCACAGTTCAGTGCCCCTTACGTCGTGTTCGTGATCATCGTGACAGACTCACACAAGAACTGACCTGTCTTTAGGTAGTAGTTCTGATTGAGATTGTCAACGGAAGCCAAGTTTGAGTGGAACCGCGTTTTTGTGGTAGTGGTTGTGGTGCTTAGGTTTGATATTAGCCCGTGTTCGAACGCCATCATCAACACAACAAACACAGAGAGAGAAACTATCTCGATCTCCTCGCTCGGTGCAACAAAAAACGCATGCTTTCAGTGTTGTGCTTTTAAGTCCCACCACCCTGCTCTGACTCTGAGTTTCTTCGAGTCCGAGGATGGCACCGAAAGATATCTGAGCATTATGCCAGCAGTGGTCGCAAAACTTCAATCGTGGGCCACCTCCCAGGCGCGTCCTTCATCAGGCCCCGGAGGTTAAGTAGTTTCACGCGTTGCTACAACCATGATGCCAAACTACGTTGACTCATTTTACTGCAGCATGAGCATGGTGCGAGGTGGAAGGCACGACACTTCTTACGAGAACGAGTTGTGCAACGAATACAAGAGGCAACGGCAAGTGGAAGATCGTCTTCACTAGATTTCGTTTTCTTTTCCACATCAGCTTCGGATTATCAGCTCTGCTCACGGTGCGTCCTCGAAGTACGTCGGTTCTCCCGGTAGGTTCGGCACGGGAAGTTTCTCCCGCGTGCCGCCGAGCATTTTCGGCAGCTGCTCCAGCGGCACGTCCACGAGAAGCTCAAGTTCCGGTGGCAGCTTCGCTTTTTCCTCGCGAATGTCTTCGAAAATGGCTCTTGCTTCGGCCAGGGAATCGCATCCGAATCCGTACACAATGTACCTCGAAAACGAGAAGCTCTCGCCGACGTAGGTGTACTTCTCTTTCAGTCGCGCAAACATCGCCGCGACCTTGCCTTCGGGATCAATCGGCGGCGGCGGGCCGGACGCGGATGCGGAGTCTGGGTGCTGCTCGTCCGGCAATGCGCCCCCGACGTCCGCATCTAGGCTATCGGCACTGGACGCTGCCTCGTCTCCCACTGCTGCAGCTGCATTTTCATCTCCGCCCTCTCCAACTTCTACCTCGTCGTCTGCCGCGTCACAACTCCTTGTGGCGCTCGTCGCGTCCCCCTTCTTTTTCTTCGCGAAAGGGTTCTTGCTCCATAGGTTGCTCATCTTTTTGCGGAGATCCTTGTCCAACTCGGCCAGTTTCGCCTTGGCTAATTCACCTCCTCCCTTGTTCTTAGTCTTGCCATTGGACTTAGTGCTGCCACCTCCGACGTTGAGAAGTTTCAGGAAGCACACCTTTCGCCTCGTCCGCTCGTTCAGCCAGGGCGCGATCACTTTCCACGCTGCGGCGAACAGGTCCGGCGCGTTTACCAGGTAGGCTTTGCCAAGCCGTTGCGGGTTGTGGTCCTGCGTGATGGTGATCAGCGTCTGCAAGTACTTGAAATACTTCGCGTGCCAGAGCGCCCAGCCTTTCAGGTCGAAAACGATGACGAAGCCGCGGCAGAAGGGGTGCTTGTACGCAGCATTGTCGTCAACCAGTGTCGTGATCTTCTCGACGTAGTAGATCACAAAGCGAGTGTACTGCTCGAGAGAGTACTCGTGAGGATTCCAGAGACCGGCACGGACGAAAAGGACCTGGTAGCGAATAAATTGGCGGAGTTGCTGACGACGTCGAGGTGATCATCACACATTTTTTTATCAGTGCATTTTATTTCCATCTTCGAACATCCTTACCTTGTTGCCCTCAAGGGAGCAAAAGGACTTTCCCGATCACGAGCGAGCCCACGAGATTCGATTGACGAAAAGCATCGCAGGCAAAAGGCAAGATCCTCAAAGGTACCGGCTCTCCGTTTGACGACACGCCTAGCGACGTCCAGCAAGCGGTTTTCAGTGCCGGCGAGAAGTCTGTGTTCTCCGCATTTATCAGCCCAATTCCTTCCCGCCACTTTAGGTGCTCCAGAAGCATCTTCTTCGCCTTCCCCACGTTCCAATCCCGAGCCTGCAAGTGCCGTATCAAACTCGTTTCGTGGTCCTGCTCGCGGATGTGGTCTTTGTGGCTCTGCAGCGCTTCTAACACGTCTGCGTCCTCTTTCATCTCGAGCAACGTTCGCTCCTCATCACTGTCCGCCAACACCAACTCGCCCGCGACAACGCGAAAGGACGTGCTGCTGCTTGATTTCGTGAAACCGTCATCCGTCGGCGGCACATCACTCTGAGGAGAGGAATGCGGAGAGAGCATCGCCTCGGGCATTTTTACTTCTTGTAGAACGGGCTACAACACGACCTCCTAGTACACTACGCTGGTTGTATGTTATTTTGCAATTGCTTACAACTGCTCTACTTCAAAGCGTGCTCGGCGTCGGTTTAACTTGAGCTTCATCGCGGTCACCATCAAGATCAAGGGAATCGCAGCAGCACCAGCAGCTAGCGCCAATACAATTCATACCTTAGTATACCCAGCATACCGCACTTCCAGCTTCCGCTCAATGCTTTCGATGACGTGCGTCAAGCATCAGAGCCGTCGCATGTTCTAGAGTTCCGGGCACTTACAAAAGCCGATACATGTAGTGCAGCTTCAGCTTCTACAGTCGCGCGTCATAAGCCCCGGGAGCCTTTCTCAAAAAACTCCAATGCTCCTTTTCTCACTCGAGGCGTTTGATGTTGACAAGATAGAACAGGCCAGCAAGCTCTACGCCTCAAGGACAAAAATAACATGCATTCAGCGCGAAAAAAATGTTCTCTTGCGTCCGTAGTTTCTTTCTTTCTTTTGTCGTGTAGCTGCTTTGGTAGCTGAAACCGGAATCGCCGTATCTCTGGTGCGGCGGGACAAGCAAAGGACTGCTTTGTGAAGAACTTCATTGTTGATCAGGTCCAGGACCGTAGAGGACCTGGGGCACAAAAAAAAACTGTTCTACTACATCTGCTACACCTCAGTACTCCGTCTATCGTTTTCGTCGTCGTGTGTTCCTCTTCCTCTTGTTCCAGAATCACTTACATTTTAGATCAGGACCTCCCCGCGCCGCACCTTCACTTCGATCCGCCAGATTTTGGTTTTGCAGTCGCCGCTTGTCGCTGCAATTCCAATTTCTTTTGCGTCATTATGCGATCGCGCTCGTCGATCGCATCCTGCTCCGCTTTGGATATCCCAGCGCTGCCATTCTTCTCGCCCCAGCTCGTCACGGTTTGCATACCCATCTCCAGAATCGGGCTGATTTGCGCCCCTCTTCGCCAATATCCTGCCAGCGAAGCGTCTTGCATTTTCTTATCCACGCAACCCATTTTCGACACAAGCTTGCGGGACCCGCTCGCGCAACCGACGATGGCTACGTTGATCGAGGACCAGAACGGATACCCAAACAGCGCTCCACACATCCAGACGCCCGGCGGATAGTTTCCCTTCGGCGCGTATTTTCCTTTGCCGTACGTCTTCGGTTTGTAGTCGAGCGGATTCATCTGAGCGTCCATCGTGCTCGTGCCAGCCGCCTTCGCCGCACGAATTTTTTTTGCGACCTTCGGCGCCTCGTAGGAAGTGACGCCCGATAGGTCGTACCACTTCACACAGTCCTCGATGCGTAACGACTTGGCCAGCCGCACGATCTTGTCCCCGAGCGTCGACTTGCTACCTTCCGCAAGAAGCGGCGCGGTGTGCGGGTCTCCAGCGGGGAGGCAGTCGTCGTACAGAAGCTTTAGACCCGAGTTTCCACTATCCTCCCGAATGTACTCTTCCAAATAGTCGTACCAGATCCGAAGTCCCTCCGCCTGAAACAAATCGATCACTTTTTTGTCTTTCAACTCCCCCCGCAAAATGTAAAACTCGTCGAATAATCCCTCCTGCAGCTTGGACATCGCGTTAATGTCGTTTCGGCGATAGCAGCACAATCCGGAGTCTTTTTCCCCGCAGAGGCGCTCGACCTCAGCCATCACTTTCCCGACCGGTGCACAACCGACAAAGTCGAAGGTAAGAATTTTATTCAGCGACTCCTTGTCGATGTGTGCTGGGTTCAGATTGAAGACCGGCTTTTTCCCCATCGCACACAGCTCCCGCAGTTTTTCCATTATCTGGGCTGCCGAATACTGATTGAATTGGTTCTGGCAGTGCCGAAACTCGTAGTTTCGGAGACAATCGTCGCAAAACGGCACGAGGTCCTTGCCAGCACGGCACCACTGCGGGGTCTGCAGCATTTTGATTAACGCGTGGCCGTCGAAGTTGGGTTTGTACTGAAAGGACTCGATGAACTCGCCGAAGAGGACGTAGCCGTCGAACTGCTTCAACAGAACCCAGATGTGCTTCATCGGATGATGTGGGATGAGATTTTCGATCTTCACCTTCTTCATTTGTTTCGGATCGGGATTCGGGTTGACGGCCAAGCCCTGGCCTTGTGGTGTTTGGACGAGTGTGCACATGTCAACAGCGAGTCGCTTGTCGCCGGTCGAATCGTAGCCGAGGACGCGACACGTCTGACCGTTGAGGTGCTTCGCAGATTCACTCTTGAGACCGGAAATTTCGAACGGGCGCACTTCGCCGCCTTGTTTTTGGAGATAGCACTCCATGCCGCGGACATCGCGGCCGGTGAGAGCGGACGGCATGATGAGTTTTAGTAATGCCTGACTTCGATGCTTCAACGTCGCTATCGTATCGCTTTGTTCGCTTTTGTAAACATTCGACACAAAGATGAGGGAGTAAAGCTCTCTGGTACAAGTACAATCTCCTTAAAACTACTGATCCGCGATTTCAAGTAGTATCTCTATCTTCGCGATGGACATGTATCACGGAGAAAAGAGCGTCAGCGTGCTGCGAATTCTTAAACAGGTGAGGGGACCATCATTTTATTTCGCGCTCCTCCCTGTGGAGTGCATGCATGACGTTGCTCAAGACGAAGTCATTCCACGCATCAGCTGTTTGCGTTTGGCTACTTTGCCATTTTGTTTTTGCTCAGCAGTCCGTACCCGTTGCTTCGGTGATAGTGATCTTCAGCCTGGGTCTGTGAGATGGAGAGCTACCATCAGACGTACTGGGGCGAATCATCAGGAATTTCGATTGGATTGCCACAAAGAACCATCTAGCAATGCAGCATCCACGGGGCTGCTGGACGTGGACATGGCTGGCCTTCAAGCGCGGAGGCAGATCCAGCGCTTTATACAAGTCTCTTCTTGATAGATTGGACACCGCTCCGGCTCTACTTCTACTTCTACATCTACTTCTTTCGTATCGTAAAGTCGCGAATCATGATCCGATTTCGAGTAGAAACGCCTGATAGGCTTGTTAACGATTTGGTTTGTTAGGTGCAAGTCTACTGTGATAAGCTGCATAGGGAGAGAGATCATGTTGTTCATGTATGAAAAAATAGAAATCACAGATTCGGTACCTCCGTCGGCGGGTAGGGGTGGTACGTTCTTTGGTGTAGATAAGGTAGAGGCATGAAAATGATGATGTTGAATGATGTAAAGTAGTTGATGTAAGTAGCTCTATGTATGTGAATCCCTCTGAACTTCTCAGCACTCACGGCTGAGAGGTATTGCTCGGGTCACGCCTTGCCTTCTAGTTCTCGACGACCGTCCCGGTGGTAACTGGGACAGCCTCACCTGGACCTGCTGGAGTTGTACCCGTCGACGCTCCCCCACTTCTGTTACGACTCCTCCCGCGCACAACAATCACTTCCTCTTCCGAGGAGCTGCTGGCGTTCCACATTGCTGTGGCCACTGATGCTCTCAAACTCTGTTTCGCCGCTGATTCCCCCCGCCCAAACTCGTTATTCTGGTGCGCCGCCGCGGTCCTCTTACTCCCTGGTGCTGTCGGAGAAAAACAGAGCTCCCCGACGTTGAATGCTAGCATGACCCCGCAGAAGATCGGCAGCAGCCAGAGCAGAAGCACAGTCCAGCTGACGGAACTCCTCATCTTGCGCATCGCGCGCAGCTGCTGGTGCAAATCGTCGACTTCTGGATCGCCACTGTCGTCGAAAGCGGCTTTCTCGAAGAAGAGGCAGCGCGTCACGTCCTCCCGAGTCACGCCGCTGTAGGTGATTCTGCTCGGATCATTCAGAGGCTGCCTCGGGTTGGGCGGCCAGCCGGAGCTTCTACCGGGCGGGTTGGGAGAAGGCACTTGATGCTGGGGCACGGCTTGCAGTGTGGCAGCTTGTCGCATTTGCGCTTGGGAATCATCTACTCGCAGTTGTGGGGGCACGGCCTGCTGTGTGGCAGCTTGTTGATGTGCTTGCGATTGGGAATCATGTCGCACACCGCCTTCCTCCGGACTGGGCAAGCCGGACGGAGCGACAAGAGCTGGAGGAAGTACTCCTCCTCCTAGTGGTTGTTGGGGCAAGGCCGTCTGAGCCTGTGCCAGTTGTTCGGCTAATTCATCTTCTTGCGTCAGTTTTTCTGCTTTGTTGCGGCCGTTCACACTGGAGTCACCAACTCCTTCGGAACCAGCTCTTTTCTCCACGAATGACGCAGCCGTGCTAGCTGCGCTCCACGCGTGGCCCTCTCTTGTTCCACCGCCAATCGAAGGCGCAAGCAACATGCCGTCGCCACGGTTTGCATCCTCTTTCAGCTGCAGCAGCTTGTAGAACAAGTGCGCGTCCTCGTTGTCATGCGTGTGCTGCATTCTTTGCGCGAACTGCGCGTCCCCGAGTCGCTCCGCGCTGTCGCAGTTTCCCCGGTCGCCGTTGCCGGTGAGCCTGCGGAACTTCGTTCCGCCCAAGCGGAACAGGGGGCGCCCGTCCACCAACGTCCCAGAATGCAGCAGTCCGCTGTGTGGCAGCTGCCGCGCGGTCATACTTGTACCACCGCCGGCCGCCGCACTCTTGTCGCTGCCGCGCATGCTGCTGGGGTCCCGTTTTCCGGCGCGGTACTCGTTCAGCACGTCGCTAGTTTCGAGCGCCTCCTCCAGGCCGTTGCGCTCGGCTTCGGCCCGGGAACCGGTCAGAAAGAACGCCTCCCGAGGCTCGACGTGGAACAAGGGGGTCTGACACCCCAGGCGCGGCACGATGTCGTCGCCCACAAACATGGCACGGTACTCCGGGAAGGTAAACCGCATGAAGGGCATGCTCGTGTTGGTCATCGCGACATCCTGCAGGCGGTGCGCGCTCGAGACGTCGACGACGCTGCCGTGGTCGGCTGCTGATCCACCGCTGCTGCCGAAGTCCTCTAGGAGCACCAGTGGCGGCGCCGGCGCCCATCCGTAGCTGCGGTACGTGGTCACCCCGCTTTTCCCCCACACCGTGTCCAGAGTGGTGAGTGCGGCGAAAATCTCTCGAATCCCGCGCACGCCGTCGCCCGCCCCCGCGGCGCGCCCCAGGTTTTCCTCCATCAGCCCCGGGTAGCTGTGGCTCCACTCACGCAGCATCGTCACGACCTGGGACAGGCTG
>RXOD01006331.1:0-10674 GCA_005223375.1 Amoebophrya sp. AT5.2
TCCGGCCATCCAAGTGCTCATGGTGTTCATCGAGTTCGGAACGACGGAGGGTCTGCGGCACGTTGCCGGCCGCTTGGACATGGCGTACAAAAAGCTTGCGCTCCCGAGCCAGACGCTCGGCGGAGGTACGACAGCGGTTCTGTCAAAATATTTTCTTTATCAATCGTCCTACTCAGTTATTTCGAGGTCGTCCATGCGAAGTATTCTGGTCACCTTAGAAGTAAATATTTGCAAGAGTGCTTGCGTGTGTTTTGACCTTCGCAGCGATGAGCAATCTTCCGAGGCGGCTTCAAGTCTTGGACTCTGGGAAGTCCTTACGTAAAATATTTAGGCGCGGCGTCCCAGAATATTTCAAGTCAATACAACTTAAAGTCTGCGAAGGTCAAAACCCGCGTCATACCATCGGGCAATGTGAAACGTGGGTAAACGAAGCCGCGCAGCTTCTAAATACAACAACATATTATCAGATTGGATCCGGAAGCGGCCAGATGTCAACGAACAGACGTACCAGATGGTTCAGGGGAGAGCGAAGCTGGCGTTCGCAGAGAAAATCCGTCCGCTCGCTCAAGCAGATCCATCTTTGTCGGCTGAGAAGGACGCCCGCGTCAGCCTCGTCTGGGCGCACTACGTGACGGTCTTGATGCAGAAGCTGCGGAGAAAAACAAGCCCCGACCTCGTTAACGCACCGCTCGGAATCTCCACGGATGGACTCAACAACGCCGGAAACGAAATCGCGCAAGTCCGTGTCCGCGGCAGACTCTTCGACCACATCGTACTTACCGTTCCGATGCCGCCGATGGTGGTTCTGCGCGTCACGCCGGAAGAAATTGCGACCATCATCAAGCAGGACAACTACGTGAACCGCCACGAAAAAAAGCGTGCACAAGTGACCACCACCATCGCACAGGCGACACTGCGGACACGAATCGAGGAGTTGCTGTGTTGCGGCATCCTCGGCGCCGACGTTCCGATCGTCGTGGTGATCGATCAGGGGGGATCGCAGTTGAAGTACTGGTGCTGGCTGATGGCGAACGGGTTTAAAGTGGTGGTGGTCTTCGATGCACCACACAGGGATTCCCGTGACTTGGTGCTCTGCGCCCAGATGATCCTTCCCCGCTTCTTCGAGCGGCTGATCAAATTCAGGACGACCGCGGGCGGAGCTCACTCCGTCAAGGTGGGGGAGTTGATCGAGCACCTCGACCAGATGGCGGACAAGCTCTTCATGGAATTGGCGGGCTTCGATCGGCAGGCGTTGCAGAGCATGCTCGGCGTGTCCTACGATTCGGATCGGTTCATCGATTCGTTCAAAAAAAAGCTGTGTCAGCTCCGCAGCGAGATCTCGAAGTTTTCAGCTGCGAAGCGGTTCGCGAAGTTTCTGTTTTGCGCCGCTTTCATCGTCAGGAACCTGCCCGCGCTTCGTGTTCTGACTCGCCTCATGATTCGAAAAGAAAACCCGTACTTGCTGAAGCCGCGGTGCCGGTCGAAGATCGTGAAAGATCCCGAGTACAAGGACCGGGTGGAGATCCACCTGAACCGCTCCGACGTCGCTGTTTACGAGGAGGCCCGGAAAGCGATGGAGAAGCAGCGGGAAGAAAGTTGTATAATAGTTTTGGTTTTTGCGATGCTGTCGCTTCGTTCGCCGTGACAGAGAGCCCACTTCTTTCCACTTAGGAATAGATTACAACGCCAAAGATCATTGCACTTTCATGAAATGAAATAGGATTCTCTCACCTTCGCCTCCAATGAAATCAAAAACGTGGCTTCTCGAAATCCAGGCGAGATCATCGACCTGGGAAACATCGAGGAAGACGAGGCCGACATCTTCTTGGAGAAAATGGACAAGGATGGAAAGCGGTCCGCCAACCTGAACGAAGACCAGGTCTTCATCGAGCCTGACAACACCGACGGCGACGGCGACAACGAGGCGGAGCAACAGAAAAAACAAAAGCGCGATGAAGAACCGGCCGCAGCCAGTTCGACTGGTGCAGCAGCTTCCTCCAAAAAAAAAGGCGCGGAAACCGGAGACGACGACTCGAAAGACGCAGCTCCGAAAAAGGACACGATGCAGAAAACGCTGCCGAGCGTGGTCGACAATAACTTTTTCGTCATCCTGTGGGTGATTTTGCAGGACCCGCACGCGATCGCGCGAATCATCTGCTACTACTACGCCGGGAAAGCGCCGCTGTTCTACCACAACAGCACCATAGCTGCGTGCTGGTCCTTCGTCAATGCCCACGGCTTGTTCTATTCTCAGCACCCGTGCATGTTGGCTGACTTGGGGAAGCACTTCAACTCCAAGCTGGGCTCGGACTTCGATGAATCGACTGAGAGAGTAGACCGCGTGCTGCTGGCGGGATTGTTCGGCGAAGTTTTCACGGAGGTATTATTTACGCATGTTCGTGATATGCTTTCGACCAAATTTCCGATGCGTTCTGAAATTTATTTCTCATCACCATGGTGCAGATGGTTTACCGGTCCGTCAAATCGCACGCGACGCGGCTGGCAACGTGGCAGCGGCTTTTGATGTACGGCATCGAGCCGAAGATGTCGCTGACGCTGGAGGACCTCAAGAACCACGGACTCACCCTGAGTTCGTCGCTGATGGCGTCCCTGAAGCCGGTGTTAGAAAATCCGGAGGAATACATCGGCAGGAGTACAGGCCTCGCGAAGGCTTTGCAGCCTCCGACCATGTACAACTACCACCTGATTCCGGGGCCCGACGACGAAACAGTGGATCCGGACGTAGTGGAGTACGTCCCCATGATGACGCACCTAGGGACGAGTCGTCTGCGTTCACCGGCGGACTTCGAGGCACATCTGAAGAAGCAGATCGACGTAGTCAAACTCGCAGAGACGGAAGCTGCCATCGCCGTCAAGGACGCGCTCATGTACTCGTCCACGTTTTGGATTGTGGAGGAGTTCCACAACGCGTTGCGGGCCGGCGATTTGGCGAGGGCCCGCGCACACCTCCGCTCGTTACAGGAAGTGAACCCGATCTCTTCCCGCGACATTGAGCAGCGCGGCGGGCAAATCTCCACGTCTCGGAAACAGGGAAACAACTCGGGGGCAGTGTGTGGGGTACTGCTGCAGTTACATTCTTAAAACTGGAGAGCAGAGTAGATCTCGAAGTTGCTTTGCTATGATTCTCGAAAAATTGGCTTCAAATGGTGGAGGTGCAATAGTATTAAAAAAAAAGCTAGTCGTTTTCTGACGCCGACTCTTCACTTCCTTCAGCACGTACCGTGGTCGGCGGCCAAGCGGCTGGTGCCGTCCTTCATTCCGTGGCTGCAGGCCTACGATCCAGAAACCGGAAAAACGGACAACAGCGGCATCCGTGACTCGTACTCCGAGCTCGATGGCAGGAAGCTGATCGGGGAGGAGTACTCCGCGGAGGATGTTGAAACGCTGCAGAACCTTGTGTTTCCCGACGTGGAGTTCGAAAAAATCGGCCCTGGACTGTGCGACCTTTTCAAGCTGCGCGACTACATTGACGCGGTTGATGAAGCGGAGTTTGAAACGTACGAAGAGTTCGTCAAGGACTGCCAGGAGAAGATGAAGGTCCACGGCACGCCCGACAGAAAAGTCATCGTCGCCCAAATCAAGAAGCTCATGCACTGCAGCAAGGACCAGCACCGCCTGGACGATGAGGACGTGAAGGACATCTGCAGCTTTGTGTGGAACATCGAGAGACTCCCCGACGTGGTGACGGCGGAAATGTTGTGCTACGAGCACTCGAGCCTGATTTGCTCGGCGCGCGGCACAATGGCGGATCGTTGGGAGCGTTCACGGATTCAGGCCGGCTGCTTGATGGGAGTTCACCATCGGTACAAGCAGCAGAAAAAGCCGCTGGTGCTGATGACGGAAAGCCAGCTGAAGCCAGCTTTTTGGCTGGTGTTGAGCATCAGCCTCCAGCTGCGCACGGCGCGGGTGGTGAAGCTGCGAGTGACGAAAAACGACAAATCAAACAAGTACTTCAGCGACGCGGAGAGCTACATCTACACTGATGAAGCCGCGGACTTGGATCCTGACGATGCGGGGGACCCGCTGATGGAGGCAGCACAAGAAGCAGACGCGGGCCTCGGCACTGCGAACAACTTCTTCGCGGAAGACATGGGCGAAACTGAAGGCGAAAAGCGGACGCGTACGCAATATTTTTTTGCTTGGAAACGGAATGAAAAAGTGCGAAGCTATTTGTCTTCCGAATACTTATGCAGTCGTGCCTGCGTTCGTTTTCTTCACGTGTTTCTGTAATTCATTCTCAGGTTTTGCGCGGAAAATTTTCAAGAGAAACTCCGCGAACGTCGCGCGCGTCGCCGCGAACGTGCGCCTCGAGCTGCCGACGGATCCGGAAGCCTTCACGATTCCGATCCCGACGAGCAAAAACTGCGAGAAGAGCTGCATCCGCGATCTCTTTCTGATGGCGTCGTCGGTCGACAACTGCACCGGGTTCCACAGCGGTACATTTTATTCGGTCGAAGTGTGTACAACAGCTCGGTACGAGCTGACTCCGGGACGTCGCGTGGTCATCGCGTTGAGCAGCAACGTCGGAAAACGAAGTCCGCTGGCCACGGCGATGATGCTCGGCCTTCTCCACTGTTCCGAGTCGTGGGTCCCTGGCGAGATGTCTTCGTTGAAGGGGCTTCTCCGCGACGTCTTGTCTTTCCTCGTCGAAGATGAGCCGGAGCGGCTCCAGCAGCTCGAGGATATGACCTACGTATGGAAGTCCAGAATCGCGGAGAACTTCGACTTGCGCGATTTCAGTCACGAGCGCATCAACCTGGACGTGGGCGGCGGTGCGAAGTTTGGTGAAGGAGATGCTGCAGACGCTGGCGGCATCATCATCGGCCCAGATGGCAACGAGTGTTTGTTGCCCCCGCACGGCCGGTCCCCAAACAGGCAGAACAACGGGAACCGGCTGCAGCTGAACGAGTGGGAAGGAGGGGTCGACCCCTTCCTCAACGACGCAGACATGATGGACGTAGACCCGCCGCCAGTAGGATCCACCCTCCTCGGCCCGTCATCGTCGTCAAACTTCATCAACCTGGACTCGGATGACAACGAAGCCGGCGGCGGAACGACTTCCGGCCCTGCTCCCGCAACAAACTTTGCTGCGGCGTTCAGTGCCGCGCAGTCGAGTTATAAACAGACCGCGACCACCGCGAACAACTTGGCCGGGTATGCGGCACCCATGATTCCGGCGCAGTGCGAGCCATACTACAGAATGGCGCAGTTCATACGGCAGGTAGAGATGCAGGAGTCGAAGATGTACGCGGAAGTCATCGCTTGCTTGTTGATGGGGGCAAAGGAGGCGATTTTGTTTCTGATCGCCTCCAACGTCTACAGGAAGAACGTCGAAACGAGGAACCACAAGAACAAGTACATCATCAGCATGCCGGAAACGTGCCATGGACTGATGCTGGAGCTGGAGAATGCTGCAGCTGTCAGCACGAAGCGGGTCGGGGAGCAAGTCAACTTCGCCGAGACTGCCACGGCAGCAAAACCGAAAGCGAAGGCGAAGCAGGGCCCGAAAACGTTGCCTTCTGCCCAGCAGCTGAGGAGCAACGCCGCTGCCGTGAATGCGGTCCGCAACGACGATCCGAAATACATCGGCGGCCTAGGCGATATGGAGCCTTGGTGGCATGGTGACGGTCGTAACCAAAACAACGACGACGACCGCGTCACAGAAGCCGGGAGCGGCGACGGCGACGAAGGCTCGGACGAGGAGGCTCCGGACGTGGCGGCGGAGGCGAATCAGCTGAAGACCAAGTTCGAATCGACGAAAGGAGGCAGAGCGGGCATCGAACTTGCGCGGAACATGTTTGTGGACCCCAACTTCGACTTGTTCAAGATGCACGCCTCGGAAAAGGCCAAGTACTTCCGGCTAACTTGCTTCCGGTGCGACTTCCGCTACGGCATCTGCAGAAAGGTTTGGCTGGACAACAACGGCCCCAAGTTGGAGTACTGGCCCACGGGGCACGATAAGGAGGTGGGGAAGCAACGAGGGCTCGGTCCCAAATGCCACGTGATGTATCGCGGAAAGCCGAACAGGTGCCTGCGTGGTTTTTGGAAGGGCGGCATGCTCTACAAAGATGAGGAGTGCAAGGAGCGCCAGACCCCAGCGAACTACTTTCGGTGCGCCGAGTTCTATTGCACACGAAAAATTTATGAGGACCTCGCCATCAAATGCAAGTGCAGGCACCAGCTAAACGCCAAAGATCTGACGATGCTGAAGCCGAGCGCGACGTTCAGCCGGCAAGCAAAAAACTAGTTAGAGACTAGCTGTAAAAATTAGCAGTAACATCGTGGATAAGCATTTAGGTAAAGCTGACTTATATACTTACTGGGGGAACAAATTCAGAATCTACGCCAAGGGTCATTGATAAAAAACATCACCGCAAAAATTTCAGGGGTTGGGAACAAAGACGAAGGTAGACGACGACGCAGCTGCACAGCAAATTGATGAACAGAAACACTCTTCGATAGTCACAGACACAGCGATAATCTACGAAGAAGTACCGAGGCAACGCTTTCGCACTATTCTCTTTCTTCTATCTCGAGAATCATTGTACAATTGTTGGCAGTCATTACTTCAAGCAATTTTTTCTGGGCGAAGTGCCGAAATGGTTCGACCAATCGATCGCCGACATTCATGAACGGCCACGCTGCCGCATCCACAGAAGAAACGAAAGAATTAAAACATCCATACTGCGCTCTCGCTGGACTTGGCATGCGCTGCCGGCGTGTGTCATTCCGCTGATCGTTCATGTTCACTTGGTCTGTTCATCTTGTTCCGCAAATCGTGAAAAGAAGATCCGGCGATCGTTCAGGTGCTCTCAACGTCATTCATTTCGCAGCCACATACTCTTAGACTACATCCGGGGGGTGCGCATCCGGCAAATGCATCACGCACTTTAGCATAGACCTAGTGAGTTCAAAATGATGCGCCACAGCTCTTTTCGTTTCCTCCAGCCTACTTCCGCAGCAGACGACGACAACTTTCCGCAATCATCCGCCGGGGGTACCGCGAAGGCCATTCCGCCGCCAGCCGCGGCGACAGCATCGCTTGAGAATTTCGTTTCCATTTTTCTAAAATGCGAATTGCGTTCAATTCCTAAATGATCTGCTTCGTGATTTGGTTCAGCTCGGGTACTGGGCTGGAATATTGGTTAAAATATTTTAACAGACTGGTCATCTAGTTGGGTTTTTCTCCTCTCTAAGGGAGTGTCGCAAACAACAGGTATCCCACTGCTTTGGAACATGCTTGCTGGTCTGCAGTTTGAGGAAGGGGAGTTTCCTCCATTCCGCTCTCTCTACACCTGGCGACCGCAGCGGGTGATCTACAACGAGCTGCCGGATACTGCAACCTCCAATTTGACCCTTTGGGGCGAGGGAACTTTCCTACGGGACCTAGCCAGCTACCGGTATTGATCCTAGTAAATCGTGGTGTTGAGCTTTTTCTTGAAATCGGATTGTAATGGCATCCGCGCAGCTTTACTTGATTTCCTGCCCTGTTACAGTTACTCCGAGCCCGCTGCAAATTGCCTGACTTCTCGCAACGTGCTTGAGTATCTCGGCGGCATTTGCGCCGACGGCCACCTGCTGTGCGCAACTTTTGTTCCCGACAATCCGTACGAAATTGAGTTTGGGACCTACGCCACCATCCTTCGCGTGGACGTGAACACTCAACTGGTCTGGTTTCGCGGGTTCGTACACCCCGACGCGGCGTTCGGGGAGCCCTTCCGGGATCGGTTCGAGACCGAACTCGAGAAAACTTCCGAGCGGTTCACCAACGACCGTGCGCAGCGGAAAAAGCAGGCGGATACCGAGCGGAAGCTCCAGGCCGCAAAGGACAAACTGCTCGCGTCGATCGGAAAAAAGCCGAAGAAGGCCACTTCGCGGAAATCAGCGCCTGCTGTGATGAGCCCGACGGCGCGGAAGCGGCTGGAAGCGCTGAAGAAGCAGCAAGAGGAACTAGCGGCAAAGCGCAACACGGAGGGCGGCAGTTCCGCCTCGGAGGAGGTGTTCTTGGAGGACCGGGCTCCTAGCAGTCGAGCCGGCGGCAGTAGCGCGGGCTCGGTGTCCGGGAGCGGTAGCGCGTCTGCACGCTCGTCGATAATGTCGTCCGCCTCGTCCTCGGCAGCAGGATCCTCCTCTTCCCGCGGCGGCGCCGGCGACACCACCGAAAACGCGCTGAAGGCGTTGGGCCACACCTCGCTCGATGACCCGCCCAAGGAGCCACCGCTTCCCGCTTCGGACGACTTCACGGATCCGAACAACCCGTTCTCGTTCCACGCCGAAGAAGTCGCGAAGGGCCGGCAGAGCACGGGCTTATTGAAGCAAACCGTGCAACAACTGGCGCTGGCGGACCGGAAAAAGTTCTGCGTGAGCTTCTCGGATTTCGAGAAGTTTGTTTACGATGTGCAGTACTGCGAAATTGCGGATCTGGTGTACGGCACGCGGCAGCCGCAGGACTGGAAGGAGCAGGCGGTGTTTAACACAATTCGTGGCATCTTCACGCACATGGGGGGCGGGAGGACCGCCGGTTCTGGTAGTGGTCCCGTCACCCCCACAGCGAGTGGAGGCGGAGGAGCGGCAGCACGGGGGCGGTCCGCCACCCCGCCGCCGCGGAGCCGGCAGGAGTTGCAGTTGCGAGCGACGACGGAGAATACCTGCTACGAGGTGTGGAAGTCGTTGGTGCGCGTGGAGTTTGAGGAGTTCGGTATCGACCAGGTGCGGTTTTACGTTTTGGCGAACCGCTGGAACCCGCGGCTGAGTGAAAAGGACCTCGCGAGCCTGTGGCGCGACTGCGACCTGGACCGGGACAACTTTTTGAGTTACCCCGAGTTCTACCGCCTTTTCGAGCTCGCGAAACAGTTCTGCAGAGTCGACTTCGAACTGTAGCCGCTGTAGATGAGTAGATCTTCGCCGTTCGCTCTTGGGTCGGCCGGATCGGGGGCGGGACACTTAGGTTCCCAGCTACAAAACTTTTTCGCATTTTTGGTCGATCGTGCATTGATTCACTTTTGCAGTCAACTATGGTGCACCGTACAAAGAAACGAGGATGTTCAACAGGAACGAACATTCGAGTAGCGCGCATGATGACGAGCACTGTTTTTTTGGTAGCTGAGCTTGGCGCTGAGATCATCAAGAGCGAGCAAATCGGCGTTTACAACATTGAAAGTAGAATACTCTGCGCTGCCAGGAAAATCGGTAGGCGCGCTGCATGCGGATCGGGACTATTGTCGTTAGTTGTTTAATACCATGAGTTAGACCAAAGCCAAACAAAAGCGCATACGGAAAGCAGTATTTTTTTACGCCCGCATCTTCAATTCCGACGTTGACAGCCGTAACTACCAATCCCTTTAAGCGCCCAAGATGTTCCGCAAATTTCGTGACGCCATGCGGCCGAGTGCGCACCCGAGCGCCTCGCCCAAGTCGGCCGTAGACGATGAGGCGACGGAGTTTGAAATCGGGGAGGAGGACTGGTCCCTCCCGCTTTTCGACCCGACGCTGCGGGATCTGCTCGGAAACAACCCGGCAGGGAGCCCGGTACTTGGCGATGCCACTGGGGGTCCGGTCGGCGCGGGGTCCGGTGCTAAACTGCACACGGGAACAGGGTGTCCGGGAGAGACGTCCATGATGGATGCCCTCTCGACCGGGAGCAGGGTCGTTGCGAGCAGCGGAGATGCGGAAACGGTGTCGACAGCAAGCACAGCAGGTGCGCCGGCACGGGAAGACGGGCGCGAGGAAGGCGCTCGCGCTGCCAGCACGTGTACGACTGATGCACCAGCACAGGAGCGGCAGGAAAGTTCAAGCGCGCCGTTCATCTTCGAATCGCCGACGAAGGACCGAACGCAGGAGGCTGCGGTGAAGCTGAGCGACCATTTCGTGTGGAACTGTGAGCGCCCTGTGGTGCCGCCACATTGCTTCGTTGGCGTCGGAGTTGTGATCTTCGACGAGGTGGAGGGGCCAGTAGTCGACTGGTTCTATGCAGGAGGAGGGACGAAGCTAGACTACGACAGAAACGAAAATGGAAAAGCCTCTGCTCCTACTGCGACGGGAGCAGCCGCCTCATCTGTGCGTTTTCCGGTGCTGTCCCCGGACGTTCGCCGCTTCAGCGCCGCCGGCAGGGCACCTGCTACTTCGAAAGCGACGCCTCCCTCAGCCGCAGCTACAACTACAGCAGCAACCGCGCCAGACACCGTCACAGATACCGTCGAGGAAAAAAATGCTGCCAGCCCAGCAATCACCGCACCT
The DNA here is from genome assembly GCA_005223375.1 of Amoebophrya sp. AT5.2. Classification (NCBI taxonomy): domain Eukaryota; class Dinophyceae; order Syndiniales; family Amoebophryaceae; genus Amoebophrya; species Amoebophrya sp. AT5.2. Next base: position 10,258 of record RXOD01006331.1, read on the forward strand.
TCTCCGCAGCAGCAGGAGTTCGCCTTCCACGAGGACCTTCACCCGTATCTGGCATTCCTCACCATTCCCGACGGCGGGCATGCCGTTCGAGAGGATTCGTTCTCCACAACGTATTTCCTCTTGCCAACGTCGTCGAGTTCCGCTTCCGGCGGAACAGGCTCGACCACAAGCACCGTTCTTTACGGCGTCTCCCTGTACGGGTGGCAGCTGTGCGCGAGTGCCAAGCGGGGGTACCGGCAGTCGGCACTGGTGCTTCTGGCGCAGGCGCCGTTCTTCGGGCATTTGCGTAAGCGGCTCCTACCGATCGCGCGCATCTGCCTCCTCGGGGAAGCGGAGCACGTGCGGGACATTTTGAAGGAGTGGTACGATTACATCCGAAAGGGCGTCACGCCACACGCGTTGGCGGTAGCAGCGGCC
>RXOD01006332.1:0-10673 GCA_005223375.1 Amoebophrya sp. AT5.2
AGATGCGTCTAACAATGCACTTTTTTGAGCTGTAAGAAACGATGGTGTGGAAGAACCCTAAGGGGAAGTTGATGAGCACCTCACCGAGATCCCTTAGAGACCGGTCGCCAAAAGACGTGGTGGACTCGTATACGGTAAACGAAACCGTTATGTCCGACTTCTTGTTCGCGTCGGCACGGTTCCACGTCAGCGCGGAAACTGTGATTGGGAGATCGAGATTTCGTTTTCGATCGATGTTACATACTACGTCCTAGCATCATCCTTTACGACAGTGAGAAGTAAGAGGTCACCTTCTACACGACTATGGACGCGTCGCCGACTACGCGGTTAGAATCAATGGCAGAAACCGAACTACAGCTTGGGTTTCGTTTACCGTGTACGAGTCCACCGCCAAAAGACGTGGTGGACTCGTACACGGTAAACGAAACCGTTATATCGGACTTCTTGTTCGCGTCGGCACGGTTCCACGTCAGCGCCGAAACTGTGATTGGGAGATCGAGATTTCGAATTCGGTCGATGTTTACACAATATCGTCCTATCATCATCCGGAATGGTTTTTCTTCCATGTTGTCACTAACTAATTATGTGAGTAGCGGCTGCGTTTTACTTACTAAATAGTGAGTAGTCGACGAGTGCAAAAATCGCCGATCGATCGATCTTTCAACTCTTTGCATTCGTCGACTACTCACTATTTAGTAAGTAAAACGCAGCGGCAGCCGCTACTCACATAATTAGTTAGTGACAACATGGAAGAAAAACCATTACCATCATCCTACGACAGTGAGAAGTAAGAGGTCGCCTACACGACTATGGACGCGTCGCCGACTACGCAGTTGGAATGTTGGCAGAAACCGAACTATAGCTTCGGCGCGATCGATGGAAAAATATAGCGGTAGGCGGAATCCCCAAATAAAGTTCAAACAAGCAGACACTCCTGTAACAGTACATCTTATGTCGATTCCGCTGAGTATTTGGATGCCCTCCATGTCCATGGCTGCGTCTCGCACTTCCTTCTGGTTGTCGTACAACAAAACCGAGAACCGGTTGATTAGTGGGGTGGTCTGCGGGACCATCGTGCGCATCGAAAACGAGTACTGGGCGGCGGGGAGCGTGGCGCTCAGCTTCCTTAGAGGGGCGAAAAACCCCTATTTCCCGGCGGCATGTCTGGCAGGGGGCTGATTTGCCTGTTGATGAGACCTCCGTCGACTAGTACGGGACAAAATACAATACAAGACTTGAAAAATATATGAGAAAAAAACACAGAGGGCCTTCCTGGGGGGCCTTCTGGCCGTCACCTATTGCAGTGCCTATGCCACCTCCCTAGCAGTGAAGAGGGCACAATGCGACCCTAAATCTGGGACAAAGCATGAGACCTGAATTACCAGACCCAATCCAAGAGAATACAAGTTTTTCCCCCGTGCGCATCGAGAACGAGTACCGCGCGGAGGGAGAGTAAACCCGAAAAAAAAAGTTAAGAGAATAGGTTTTTCGCTTCCTTAACTTCAACCGCACCTGGTTGTTGCCGCCCGGGTCGCACTGCACCGTCCCTGGGATGGCGATCTGCTTCAAGGCGGGCCCTTCGCAGTCCACTTCAAAAGCTTCCGGCACGAGCACTAAGATCTCCCCACCGCCCTCCAGCGTGATGGAAGACTTGAAGCCAAACGTGATCTCGGACTCAACGCCAGGGACGGCCGAATACAACACAGTGGTCTCCGCCATCTGCTGGATGGGATACCCGATGGGGTCCTCGCCCCAAGCAACGACAGACCCAGATTGCTCGTCCTCACCAATCACAAACCAGGCAGTGGGGACCGGAGTTTTCTGGTGTGATGCATTTGAATCACAATCGAACGAAACCAAATCCGAATCAAAGACAGCCCGCAAGCCGATTCCGATATTTTTTCATTCTCGGCAATGAATAGTAAGTACTTACCCTCGGCGGCACCATCAGCAAATCGATGCTGACTTCGCTCTGTAGGCCGTCGGGTCGACACTTGCAAATCGCCGTGTTCCTCCCGGCCATCGGCGGTCCCTGGTGGCACTCGAGCACGTCCAGACTCGACGTGAGCAGACTGTTGCCCGCCGTAAAGTTGAAGTTTATCGGCGCAACGATCTTCAAACGGTTCGGCGTCGCCGCGTCGGGGTTTATCCTTATGCGCGTAGTCAGCTTGGCGAGCGGCGGACTGCCGGCGGGGGCAGTAGCACCCACGCCGATCTTGCCCACGAGGTGGAAACCTTGGCGATTTAATTTTAGAGAACTCGGGAATTCAATTGGATCCAAAACATTTCGGAGCAATTTGTTCAGAAACATAGGGATTAGGGAACTGCAAAGAATCAATCTATACCTCCCTGATTCCCGTTGTTCGTGTTGCTGGGTAGGCACTGTATTTCTGTCAGGACCTCTATGGAGATTTTTTCTGCGTATTTCGAGTTGTTGAGTGCGTAAAAATAAAACGGCCCTCGCCATTGCGAGCCTTTCCTACTGGCGATCCCGCTTGTGGGCGAAATCGGACACGAGACAGAGCCTGTCGCCCCCCCACTGACAGTGGCTGCTTCACTGCACCTTGCGAATCGGGTGCCCTAGGTACTACTATGCCCCTGCCTATAGAAAGACGCCCATCCTTTTACAAAGTTTTGGAGCCATCGATCTGCAGCCTCATCGATTTTTGTCCACCGCACCCACTTTGAAAATACGCAGTAAAAACACCAACATCAACATAACCGCCACGCTCGGGTCCAATTGTTGTGGCTTGCACTGCGGCACGTTCAGGTCCTTCCACGTCCGTGTCTCGATCGTCCAGGTCTCTCCCGGCACCACCGGCGTCAGCACGTAGATCGTCACTACGTACTGCGTGTCCTTCTTCAAATCGTCCAACAGCTTCACGTCGATGTAGTTCGGTGGGACGTGAAATACCCCCCCGATGTAGTTCGTGCTCGTGCTCACGGTAAAACCTATACTCGCGCCGGCCTTCTTGTGCATGGAAGCCACATCCGTGTTGGAGGCGTCGTACTCGTGAATCGCGAAGTAGGTTTGGTCGATCACGTAGGGCACGCCGATCACGCGGAGGTAGCTCCCAGCAAGGGCGTCGGTGGACAACGTGACGTAGAAGTCCGCATACGCGTTCGAGTCCATGCGCATTGGGAGTTGCTCCTTGATCGGGAATTGCGCCGGGTCGGTGGAGAAGGTGGAGTAGAGCCGCGGCGGCCGGAAAGAAACGACCGAGCCCGGAAGGTGGAAACCGTACTGGAAACCGAGCTTCTCGTCCTTGGTCACGTCGTTCAAAAGCCTGTCGTGGCGAGAGAGTTGAGCTACGGAGGTGTTTCTCATTCGCCCGCTGCTTATCATCATATGGTTATGACCCTATGAAAGAAGAAATTGGAAATAGTCAGCGAGTCGATGGGAATGAATCTCGAGATGATGATCAACAGAGTCAAAGAAAACATTAACATAAACATCCTCCAATATAAATTCCTAAAAGTACGTCGTGATCGAGAACACGGTTGGCGCGCCCACGCTGCCAAGTTTTACTTCCTGCAGGTGGATCACGGTTTCGGGGTTTGTCGCCGGATTTATGTTCGCCCGAATGCTAATCGTTGCCCCGTCCACGGTCTTGATCTCCTGCCCCGTGACCAGCTTCGCCAGCGTGAAGTCGAAGCCCGCCGGCGCGTCCGCCGTCAGTCGCACCTCGTTCGCCACCGACACGCTCTCGAACCGGAACTCCACGTCCGACCGGCTCCCCGCCGCCCGGTTCGCGCCCGGCAAGAGCCCCAGCCGCACCTGCACGCCCATTAACTGCGGCAGGATCTGCCACGACTCCCACACGTCCGAGGACATCAACTGCTGGGATCCAGTGCTTGCGTCCTTCACCAAAGTCAACGGATCGAGCGTCGGGAAGGACGAAATTGTTGTATCGCCGCCGTCCTTGTTGTAGACTTTTTTGTTGTAGTGGTAGATGCGCCAGAAGTTGTCGAACTGCTCAGGCGTCGCCGGCGGGTTCACGGTGTCCACGCGGAACTTGATGGCGGAGTCTTTTTGGACGGTGAAATCAATCACGTCCATAACGATAATGTTGGCGTAGCAGAACACGGTGGACTTGGTGCCGAGATACCGTTCCTCCACAGGGTCGAAACGGAAATTGTTGCAATCGGTGTTCAACGAAGACTGCCCGGGAGCTGTGTTTCGATTCGATTCATTGGGGATTTTGGGAATTTGTTATAGGCGATGAGAAGCGGCTATTGTCTATCACATGATTCACAGTCAACGTCGGGAAAAGCTACGGTAGGCGTTGCTGCTAAAAAACTATCCGATGGGACTTATTGAAGGATCGCATCGAATGAAGCCCTACATCGAGCAAATAGCCGATAAAAGCCCAGTACCTGCCGTCGTGGCCGCGATGATTGGCTTCGTTAGTTGGAAGGTGGTTGGTGCGATGTACACGATCTGATGACCCGGGTCCATCCTTACCGGCGACTCGAAGTGCGCGAACAATCCCGGAATCGGTGTCATCCCGTTCCGAATCGGCAGGAAGAAGGCGTTTTCGTTGCGCAGAAAGAACCGCGTCATCACGAAATTTACCTCGTTGTTGGTGATGACGCGGTAGGAGGTGAATTCAGAGAGAGAGTTGGCGCAGGGTGATTCCGACCGTAGTGGGCATCTTACTACACCGAGCGACATACAGTGAGGGGACGATAACTGTCACGAGCATCGATACGACCGTGGTGGTACGACGTGTCTCCATCATGTTCTCTCAACGACAACGAAGGCCAGTGTCTGCTTTACACCGATTCCGAGCCGATGCGACCGTAGTGACGCGCCAAGAAAATGTGACCGCCCCCAATTCCGGGAAGTCATCAACTTCTGGCAGTGGAGGAGTTTTTGTATTGTTGCGCAGAAAGAACCGCGTCATCACAAATAATCACGAAAATTTCAAAATTTTATTGAATTTCGTGATGACGCGGTTCTTTCTGCGCAACGAAATCCAGCCGGGATACAACAAAAATTCACGGCTGGGATGTTGTTGTATTATATTGACGATTGTGTGGGTCGGTACTAACCTTCCCGTGGCTTACAGTTATGGTGCGCACTTGAATCTAAAATTAGACCGACATCTAAAAAACGCATCAGACGAGGCCTGGACGAGTTGCATGAGCCAGATGTTTTCCTTGTAATCTAAATGATCTATATAGTCCCTTTACGGGTGGGAGAACGCCGAAAGCCCCTGCTGTCTGTTTTTACACCTGGCCCCTAATGGACCAGACTCCCACCGGATTGCAGCGGGCTAACGTTAACGTTGCGCAGAAAGAACCGCGTCATCACGAAATAATCACGAAAATTTCGAAATAAGCAGAAAGAACCTCGTAAGCCGGGATGTTGGTCTCGTCCAGCTCGCTCCCCGCCCGCATGTCCTCGTACGAGTACGACACGAAGAAAAACTTGTACAAAAACTCCTCCACTGCCAGAAGTGGGTTCTGCACGTCGAACTGGATCTGTCGTGGTAGAGGTTGGCTTTGTCATTGATTTTGAAAGGAAATCGATCCAGGAAATCACGATCCAGGAAATCACGACCAAGGAAATCCTTGTATCGGCCCTGTGCGAAACCCCCTGGTGCATGATGCCCCAAAGGGGCGTACAACTACAATCAAAGCAGTAAATGCTCATACCTTGTACGCCCTGTGTGCCATGAATGCTTTGTCGCTGTTGAGGTACAGCAGCAGGACTCGGTCGACTCCGGTCACCCCGTCTCTGGTGGCGTCGGCGGTTTGTATCCTGCACCGGATGTCGTTCATGCTCCAGTTTTCCGCGGGAAGCACCACGTCTTCCTTGTCCACCGTGATCGTGAACTGGGCGGCGTGGACGCTGATGCGGTTGCAAATTCCGTTCGTCTGGGAGAACTTAAAGTCTTGGGGGCCGACTATCTTGAGCACCCCGCCGGAATTGAGGGTAGGCAGGTCGGGCGAAATGTCCTTCTTCGGGACGAAATCAAACTTCACCGGCACGTGCCGGACCTCCTCATTGCCGGGGGAACGGGCGGTAGACCTGTTTTTGTAGTTGGGCTATGCGGTTCGACCATACGAAGGATAGGAACCGAGGACGGATCAGGATGTCTAAGACAGGACACAAAAGCTGCGAAGAGAAAAGCGACCCACGAGTTCTTGTGCTTCAACAAATACAGAACTGCTTGGCCCTATTGCCGACAAATTGCTTATCTAGCCTCCACTTCTAACTATCAAATTAATTCCAGCTCCTCGTCCATCGAAAATCAACTCAAGAAAAGTACCTCGGCTCCACTTTCGTCCCCGTGAAGGTCCAGAGCACGAAGCCCGGCATTAGTTCTTGCACCGAGCTGATGCCGGGCTTCGTGCTCTGGACCTTCACGGGGACGAAGGTGGAGCCGATCAAACTCCATCGAAAATAAATGAAGAAGGGGGTGACTACTAAGCAGGCGATAGAGCACTAATGAAGCTAAAGATCATCAACATCCATGGTGGTGGTCGTGCGGATCTTCCAAGCCGAGCGGACGCTTGATGAGCAGAACGCAGGCGGTGGCGGCCTCCAACTCCATCAAAAATCAACGTAAAAAGTACCTCGGCTCCACTTTCGTCCCCGTGAAGGTCCAGAGCACGAAGCCCGGCATCAATTCTTGCACGGAGCTTTCCCCGTTGAACTCCAGCCCCCAATAATTCAGCGCCGGCGTGAACTCCGGGTTTTGCTGGATGCCGATCCTGAACGCGTACAGTGCCCCCGCCGTCAAATACACCTTATCTTTCGGCACTATCGTAAACCGGGCCACGTTGGCTTCGCCCCGGCAAAACGCGATCTCGATCTCCGTGGACCAAACCGTGTAGTCCGCAGGGAATGCCTGGCCACCGAACACAGTCATCGGCCTCACCTCCAGCACACTCAAACAGTCTTCGTAGAAGGTGAAGCCCTCCGGCGCGCGCACGGTCATGTCCTGGGTGGTTTTGGCATCCGCGTTCAACTTGAACCGGAAGATCAAAGAATTCGACCGCAGCGGGCGGTCGTCGCGGCCCGTCGCGAGCCGGACCACGTTGTCGTTGGGACCCTCAAGTAAGAGCAGTCCGGATTCTAGCATGCGCACGTGCACGGGAAAAGACGAAGCAGCGATTGGCCGGTCCTGCGAACCAGCGCCAGAAGCAAGCGAAGTTTGGACCTTTGTGATTTCGAAAACGATAATATGCCCGAGATTTTGATTCATTCCTTCGAATTCGATAGACCCGAGATTTTGATTCATTTGTCCTTGTCGCTTTGAAATTATACAAAACCTGTGTCAACACTCACGCCACAGTAAAACGGTGTGCACAGTAAAACGGTGCTGTCTAAACGGAGCTGGAAACTCCAAAATAGATTACCGTCGTGTCGAGCGCCGTCGAGAAGTCCCAGCACATGGTTTGTCCACAGCTGCTGGTAACTGACCCTGCCTGTGCTGTCGCCGTCGGCGGGTTTTTTCCCACCAACACAAACGCGTATCGCGCCGGCGCCAGCACGCCCGCCGCGCTCGTCACCCTCAATTCCGGTCTCGTCGCTGTGGTCAACTGTCGCCGCCCCACTCCCGGCGTCACTGGCGGCACGAACAAATTGCACACGGTGCCGGCTGGTAGGTCCACGAACCCCGCCGGGAGCGGTCGCAGCGTGTCCAACCCGCAGTTCGGCTTTTCGTATACGAACCCCGCCGGCGACACGATCACCAGCCCCCCGTTTTGGGGCAGCTGCGTCACCGTCTCGATGGTGAACCCGAGGCGGTTTTCCCTTGCTTCCACGTTCGACGAATACACCACGCCCGCGGACGTCAGCGCCCGCACCGCCGGCGCGGGGATGATCCCCGCATACGGTCGTGTCGCGAGCGTCGTGCCGTCGTAGCCAAACTCGACCGTGAAATTGCTGAAGCTCCCGTGCGGCATGTAGTCCGGCACTTTGATCGCGATTTTGAACCCGTAGTGCTCCGTCCCGGAAAACGGATAGCTCGCGCTCAAAAAATTCAGCACGTGCGGCGGCCCGGCCGTCGGCGCGGTGGCCTGCGGGAAGTTGGCGGTGGCGGTAGAAGAATACAGCGTCGCCGCCGGCCCGCTGTTTTTGTACGCGTATTTCGTGCCCGGCTGCCACTCGTACCCGAACGGGGCTAAAACCCGCAGCTTCACGTTGCTCAGCGTTGTCGGTAAATCGCGGACGAAGAACGTCAGCTCCGACAGCGCGTTGGACAATGTAAACGGCCGCATGTCGTTGATGGATAGATCGCACCGGATTTGCTCGGGGGTGTTGAGGTCGTAGTTATACACGCCGAACGACTTCCCGCTCAACCCCGCGTAATTCACCGAACCGATGCCCTCTGTCAAAGGCAAAGTCCCCTGCCCGCTGTCGAACACCCCGTCGAAGCTGCCGTCGACGTCGCGCGACTAACTTAGAGGGGTGAAAAAACCCAGGTCGTGCCTCAGGTTTAGGTTTTGCCGTTAGCAAGTCCCGTGATATGTCACCTTCCGATCAGTGATGGTCATCACGCAGCGGTACCCGACTGAGAACAGTCGCCGGCAGCTTCCTATGGCGCTGGCAGCTTCCTATGGCTACAACTTGCTGAGGTGGGACCGCCCAGCACGTCACAGTTGGAACGACGCAGCCTTCTCGTGGGCTGTGGGGGCGTAGCAGTCGGAGTCGAATTCTAGTCCTAAAGCCGATCCTAGACCTTGTCCCTGAAGGGAGGGCGGAGCATCAATCTCCTGCGAGTACTCTTGTGGCCGGACGGCAAGCCTACGCCTGGACCTCAACCTGACTTTTTTCAACCCTTAACTCCCCGTCCTGCGTGAACAGCATCCAGTTCGTCAGCTGCAGGACGTTGAAAGTGTAGGGGTTCACCGCGCGTATGCTGAACGCGTACTTCACGTTGGCGTCGAGGATGCCCCGCACCTGCACCTTCGCCTGGTTCCGCGGGATTTTCAGGTACTCACATTTCGTTATGCCACCAGGTAACGCATAGGTTAGTTCGCCCGGCCGGAACGCGTAGTAACTGTGCGGCAGGTCCGTCGCGTGGCAGTTGGGGTAGTCGTACTGGAACGTCATGCTGTCCGCGAGAACGGTCACCGCGTCCATCGGCGCCTGCAGGATAACAAAGCCCGCCAGCCCCACCCGGCTCTCGGTTTTGAAGAACACGAACAGCTCCGGACGCACCACCCGGTTCGACAGCTGCGCACCCATGTAGTCGCTCGGGTGTAGCACGGTGTCGCGCAAGTAGCCCAACACCGCCACGTTCGAGCTGTAGTTCGCCTCGATCGTCGCTTTAAAGATGACTGGCGAAGTGATTAAAGGCAGGCTCCCGTACCCCTTGCTGGTTTGCGCCACCGTCCAGGCGTTCAGGTTCGACGACTGCGCGAGCGCCGTCTGCGGGTTGTTCGCGGTGAACCGCACTAATAATGCCGAGCCGGCGGGGATGAAGCCGTACTGGTTCAACCGGAAGTGGCACAGCCGCGGGTCGTTGGCGTTCACGCTCCACCCATGACTCGTGGTGCCAGCGACGTACTGGAGGGTGGTAGGGGTGCCTCGGCCCTGCGGGATCAAATGTTTGTAAAGGTTCAGGTCCTGCGGCGCCGCCCAGGGGTTGTAGTCGGTGGCGAGCTGGCCGTTCTGGCTCGGGATGGTGCAGTTGTAGCCCGGGGGGAACCGGACGTCGAAGCCGGCGTCGCCGTCGAGGTTCGCGGAGAAGAGGGTAGCGGCAAACTGGAGGCGCGCGTACAGCACGTTGCCGGTCTGCTGCTTGAACGGTTTGGAGTTGCCGTCGCCGAACGAAGTCACCAGTTTCGCGATGGTGGTGCCGGCGTCGGGCTCCTTGTACAGGTAGTCGCCGCCAGAGCGAATGTACGAAGGACGCCCGTCGTTCTCGTCGGTCACCTGGGGCGGCGAAAAGGCGAGTGCGAGATTGCGATTGGTATAGGCATTGCGGTTACTTATTGATCTTTGCCGAGTAGATTAGGTGTTGATGTGTTTGTGAAGGTTTGTGGGTGAAAAGCTGCCAGATCGATAGGGTTTAACTCTCTCAGGACATAGCTATTCGTAGTCACGTGAAATTACACCCGTCCTGCGCAGGGGACCACCAAGACAACAATCGCTAGCCCTAGCGCCAAAAATGTCCAGTACCTGCGCCCCCAGTTTTGTGGAGAACCACCCCTTGCTCGGCATTGTGAGTTGCGAGATTTTCAACTGCATTTTCGTGCTCCCCTGGATGTTCGTCATGGGGTTGGGCATCGTAATCCGCACCACGTTGTTGTACGAGTTCAACACTGTCGGAATCCCCTGGCAGTTCGCCGCCGGCCCGCACGTGTGCGCCACCGTGTCGTACGGGATGCAGTCTGCCTGGCACGTCGACCCGATGTCCCACGTCGTCAAAGGCATCAAATACAGTCTAATGATCGCGCCCGCCTTGATTTGGTAGGTCGGGTCGCCGGCAATCTCCATCGTGATCGCGTCCCCTGATCTTAACGTTACGACGCTGTCCGTGCCGCCGAGAATCCGCACGCCGCCGGGATTAAGCCACCGCGGGGAGGCATTGGAAGTGGCCGTGCGCTCCGGCGTCTTGGACAACGACGCCTCGCCGCGCTCGATCGCCAGGTAGGGGTTGATCGCCACATCGTCCATGGTGAACACCTCGATTACAGGTCAAAACAATGCA
>RXOD01006333.1:0-10670 GCA_005223375.1 Amoebophrya sp. AT5.2
GTTCGCGCGGCACGTGCTGGAGGTTTGGAAGAGCGGACTTGCGAGCGCCGCGGAGGCAGACGACGTTGGGGGATCAACATATTTGGAGGACCTCCGTGATGAAAATCTTAATCGTTCGGGTGGTGCAGGATCTGCTCTGTCGATCATGGAGACAATTTCTACCACCGAGAAAGACGAGGCCGCCCTAGCGACAACTGGCTCGTCTACTTTGAGCGGCCCGGCGCCACGTGGGAATGTTGTAAAAGACGGTGGAGGACCCCCGCGTGGGAATCACTCGTCCGCCCACGACGAAGAAGAAGATAGTGCAGGAGCTGCACCAGGATCGCCACCACTCTCCTACTCGTCCCCGACGCCGGCCATGCCGTGGCATCGCAGGCAACTTCTCCTAAAAAACGGTCGCTACCACGGCTGGCGTGCCGAAGGAGAGAAACTTGAGGCGCTCGTCCTCCAAAACGCAGCTTCACCTCCCCACGACGACCAGGCCATCGTAGCCAACATTTTCCGGGCGCAGCTCGCTGCTGTGCTAGCCTACATCGAGAAATCGCTGGAACCAAGGGTGACGGTCGAACAGCGCGCCCGGCTCATTGTCTCGGACCTCGTAGCGGCACTAAGTAGCGTGGAGGAAAATGATGATAACCACGACGACACGCAAAAGATGAATAAAAGAGCGAACTTATGGCGGAGTTTCGTGCGCAGATGGCACCCGGACAAGCAGGGAGCTTTCGTGGAGAATTGGGAAACGATGGGGGAGGAAGAGAGAAGGACGGCGACCCGCCTCGCCGTTGTGGTCACGCACGAAGCGGCTGCGGTCAAAGACAGATTTAAACTGTAAGAACCATGTGGAACAAGAACAAGCTCAACATCTGCTGCAACGAATACTCAACTACATTTGAGCTCGTTACATCGATCAAGAGCACCTTGACCTCGACCTCGTGAATAAATACTTAGGCAAAGAAAGGCGAGAAGGGGTCTGGCGCATCTCAGTCGTCCTGCTCCTCGTCACTGTCAATGTGCTTAATTAATACTTACGTCGGTCTGATACCTTTGCTTACACGACTTTGTGACCAAGAAAATCACGACAATCAATGGTGGTCATGATCCTCCAAGATCCGTTCCCGGACCTCGGCTCGGCCACCGCCACCGGGTATTTTTTTTGATAAATATAGATACCCCTCTCGGCGCCGCCACAGGCCATATTAATAAAGCTCGAGTTCGGTTTCTTTCTAAGATCAAGATCTTTCATGCGGAATAAGACTCTCCGAGATCAAAGTGTCCCCGCGTCAATGAATCAGGAGCTTTGAGCGCTCACACGAAGATCATCTTGTTCGTCAATCCTGAATCTCACCGAGGTGGATCAACATTTAAGTTTAACGATCTGAAGTCGGAAGCTACGTTACCAGTACTGCTGATGAAGGAAACGGAAACGAAAGGAAAGCTGCTTATAATGAATCTTCGATAACACGAGACAGCCTCTAATATTAACATACCTCCACATCCATTATTTTGCATAGCTCTCTCAAGGTAAAAGAAAGAATTAACTAAAGTTGTCCCCCGAGTTACTTCAACTTCTGGTGCTTCTTTCGAGCGAAAAGCTCTAGTTTTAAATTATCCCTCGAGTTTTAAAGATAGACGAGGAGGATCCACCACCCTGGCGCCAACGACAAGAAGCGCAAGCGCACCATCTTCCTCAAGACGGGGAAGTCGAATTAATTACGTTCAGCAGAATGAGTGCCGTTCCTCCGGCCGAGGATGCTGAGAGCCGCCAGCCCTTGATGGCTGAGGGCGGCGAAACCGGTGCAGCCCAGGACGCAACCCAGTTCGTCGTGCAGGGCGTCCCGCTTGCAGCAGAGCAGCAGCAGCATAGCTTCAAGAACGGCGCCAATCCTGCAGCTGCAGATGTTGAACAAGTAGTCGGCAGTGATGTAAAAGAAAGATCATCGGCCCCCGCCCCAGATGAACAAGTTGTACCAGCAGTAGCGCCCCGCTCTCTGTGCGGCGTGTGGGTTCGGCTGGGGTGGAAGCGGCTGCTGTACTTGGTGTTTGCGGTGGTGGCGACCTTCCTCCTCGTCTATGCCAAGATCAACGCGCGCAACGGACTCACCGGCCCGTCTGGCGACTGGTTCTACGCGTTGACTTTTCTCCTCCTGGCCTTCCTCTGCCCGGCGGCGCCGAAGGTGGAGAGTGGAGCTGGTGCAAAGGGTGGTCGTGCCGAGTGTTGTACTAGTCAGAGTCTAGCCAAGGATGGTCGGCCGGCAGCAGGAGCTGGCGCCAAGGCAATCGAGCTGCAAGCCGCCAAGACCCCCGCCTTGACAGCAGGTATCACACCAGCGCAGATGAAGGCAGCCCAGACAAAAACCTCGCCATCTGCGAAGCCGCGGCTGCTGTTCCTCGACAATCTGAAGGTTTTCCTCACGTTCGCGGTGGTGTTTTTCCACGTTTCCGTCGGCTTCGGCGGCTGGAAGTGGCAGGCGTACACGCTGACGCTGGGAAATCACGAGGACAACCACTTGGGCAAGGCTCTCTCAACCATCAACCTGATCAACCAGAGCTACTTCATGTCTTTGTTCTTCTTTATCAGCGGCTTCTTCGTCCCGAGCTCGTTGCAGCGCAAGGGCGCCGCGGCCTTCCTGGAGGACAAATTCATGCGGCTGGGACTGCCGCTGGTGCTAGGGGGGTTCCTCTTCTTCCCGCTGGTACTATGAAGAATTCAATGAAGATTTATTGAAGTTCAAGTTCAGCGATTTATTTTTTTAATACAGCTTCAATCTTGTTTGACTTTAAGTTTGAATGGAAGTGGAACAGGAACGTACGTATCGGTAAAAAAATCTCTATGGCCCTACGTATCGCTTCCTCGTCTCATTCTCGTCAATCGGACCTGAATCCTCAGACCACCGCAGCGAGCATGCAGGCCGCGTTCGGGACTGATTACGGGGCCGTGAACCCCGACGGCGCGTCGCCGCTCCACTTGGTGCAGAACTTGATGCAGGCGCCGGAGCTGTGGTACGTGGTCGGCCTTGGTCCCCTCTGGTTTCTGCAGGCGCTGCTGGTTTTTAACCTTGTCTTTTGCGTGCTCTACCCCAAGGGACTTGATTCCATGGGCCGCGGGGGGCTCCCGCTGCCGGGGCTGGCCGAGATGCTTCTGGTCGGCTCGCTGTTTGGGCTGCTGCAGGGCTGGACGCTGCAGGACGGTTTCGGGTGGCAGAACAGCGGAAGGTTTCAGTTTTTGGATGTTCCGAACCTGTACGGCGGCGGCGGCGGCTTGTTCTTCGACATTTTGTTTTTCTTCGCGGGAGCATTCGCGAAGAAAAACAACTGGCTCGAACAAATCGTGGAAATGAGTGCGCGGCCCATAAAGAAAAGCACCCGGGAAGATGATGAACAGGACGAAGTAGCAGACATCGAAGAAGGGCGGGTGGAAAAACAAAAAGCCGCGGTTTCAGAGATGCCCCCGGCGTCGTCCAGGTCCAGGTGGTCAATTTGGGGCTGCCGGCTGCACGCCGCGGTGATTGTCGGGTGCATTATCGCGCTCACAGTGACCATCGACCCGAAACTGGCGCCGCCGCAACACTCGCGGTGTGGACACTTTCAGCAAGCCGTGGCCAAGCAGTTCGCGAAAGAGCCGGAAATCTACAACCGCCTCTTCCCAGACCTACCCATCGAGAAAGCGGCAGCGAAAGAATGGGCGGTACTACTACTCTCTTAAACTACGCGAACGCGTACGCAACGAGTACGAGAACGAACTAAATATAGGGATTCCGTTACCTCCGTTTGCTTCCACCGATGCATGGTGCACTTGATGGTGAAATCATCAATCGGCTAACGCTAACCATTTCCAAAAAGTTAAAATTTGTCGCCCTACTCGCCTGCTTGATGCTGTTTTTCAACACTCGAACGATTGTGAAAATCAAAATTTGAGTTTCTCTCTACTCAAAAATGGATCAACAGTTGAACTACCCCCCGGCGGCGCCGAGGGACACCACCCCCCAGGAGGAGCGACCGTGGTCCCGGCGCGAGGGCTGGCTGCAAGACCAGCTTCTAAAGGGCAACAGCCTGTTCTGGCACGTGCTCCGGGGGCAGCTCTCCATTTCGCTTAGCTTCGTCCTCCTCCAATTCTTCGCGCAATTCGCCAACGGAGAAGCGCCGGAACAAAAAGGGTGGAACCAGTTCAAGAAGGCGCTGGGGGAAGGAGCGTACCTTTACTTGCTCTTACTTTATGGTTTTCTTCGTAGTATCTATCTTTCTTGTTGGACCACATGGACGACCACCTACTATGTCAATCCAATTTAGAGGCTTCTTCTGTTTCATCTGATATCATGTGTGTCTGCCACAAGAACCCGTTCGGAAGCGGGAATGACTACTTCAACATCTTCGATAAAATTGGTGTATCGCTATCGCAAAAAATGAATACTTAAATCCATCGGCAACGTAGCTACGACAACTTCAGGTACGGCGTTTACTTGTTCCACTGGATGGTGTGGCCTTTGTTTTTGTGGCTGTTTCTGTCGCGGATGTACCCGAGCCTGCGGGGGGAGGAGGCAACTTTGATTGAAGAGGAGAACCTGGAGTTTCTGTTCTGCGCGGATCGCATGTTCGCGGCTAAGGGGCCGATGTCACAGCCCCTCATGGGCGCGCTCTTCGCGTTGACGTTTCTCTCCACAAACCTGCTGCTGTGGCCACTTTGCTTCTACCTCAGAAAAATACCAGGGCTGGACAAGGTGCTGTAGGTGGGGTATATACGAATCAATCGATGAGTAGTGGCTGGCGGACGAGGTAGGTAGCTATCTTTGTAGCCGAGAAGTACGTCTGGTGCTGGTGGCGGTTCTGTCCGTCTGCGTCTCCGTTCTCTCGGAGTCGGACTAACACTAACACTAAGGCTAAGCCATGCAGGGTTTGGTAGCCAGCCTGGGTACAACTGATGTTCCACCGCTGCAGCTGAACAAGGATACAACTTCATTATGTAAGGAATGACCATAGGTCGCGTTGCCACACAATGGTCGACCATCGATCATGCCATGTTTTGAATCGCTGAAGCATATTTTTCGTTTGTGAAACATTGACCCTCATTCGATGCTACTACGGTGAAACAGGAGAAAGCAAGAGGAAGAGGTTCTACGGCCTTATTTTCGTGGTCTAAGTAGTAGTTGTAGAGCTGGAGCTTCACCTAGCTAGCAGGAGTAGACATAGGAAGAGGGGTATAGTAGAAAGAGCATTGATGGTCCGCTTCGTCCATCGGCACGAGTTGTCATAGCCTCTCCTCGTCCGTGGCGGGACCAGCAAGATCTAACGACAGACCGCAGCATACCCATACCCATACCCGAACAAATAAATAATGAGGAAAGATGAACCGCTACTGCGAAGCATTGTTTACATCATTCTCATTCAACATACTACGGCATGAATAAAAGAGTCTCGACATTCCGTCGAACACTTTCGACAAGAATAATGCGGTGTACAGTCTCGCCAAGATGTGTTCCTCTCGTCCTCGCGTGCCATCTCGGATTCTTGATATTCTTGAGTCACAGTCGTAAACGTAATCATCCAAATCCATCTTCTCATCTGGATCCGTAGCTCGAGTAAAATGTAGTTGCGTAGGCTCATGATTCAGCATCGACGTGTTGTAGCTCCAAGTCTTAACATCGGTTTTCGCGACTTATTTGTGCACGTGCAGAACTACAGCACCACGCTGAACGCTGCGCACACTCCGTTTGCTTTCCGGAATCTCCTTCGTGGCACTTCTTCTGCTCGCTTGTCGCTTCGCGCCGCGACGCGTCCGTGTCCTTCTTTGGTGGCGCCGTGCTTCTTGCTGCAACAACGCGCTGCTCTTTCATCTTGCTGCCGCGATCCAAAAATCTTCTCGGCCGGGCCTTGGTTCTTGAACAATTTGCGATCATCATATCAACCGCAAAACATCGCGCGACGAACAACATCAAGATCACGAATTTCCTCCTCCAGGTCGTATTTCACCTCTCGCTCGCAGCTCATTATGGCTAAGGACGACTCCCGTGGTGGCAACGAAGGCTCCCCCACCACGACAACTACTAGTCCAACTGGCACCTCCTCGGGAAACAAGAACAGCAACGTCAGAAGTCCACGCCCTCCGCAGCCGGCGCAAATCGATAATTTCATCGTAGTGAGCAAGAGCAAATCTGCACAAAATAAGATGGGACAGACCAAGAGCAGCGACACCGACGACATGATGGGTTCTGTGGTGCCCGCCGGAGGTAGTAGTTCTCCTTCCAGCAGGAGCCCAGCAGGCCCTTCGGCCGCCTGCTGTGCTCAGGGCCGCGACAACAAGCAGGCGCTCAGCGACGCACTCTCCCAGGCTGCCCGGACAGCCTATAATCAGCGCGACGAGGAGCCCACCTGCACTCCCGCCACTTCGTCGTCCGTCGTGAAGAACGACAATTTCAAGTGGCACGTGCCGAAAATTTACGAGCAGATTGTGAATGCCAACCGGGACGCCTTCCCCGGGGGAGCCTCCTCCCCTTTAGCCACGGGCGCCTACTGCGGCCTGAAAATGACGAACTCGTTGACGGACGACGTGGAGCCTTTTCTCCCACACGAGGGACGGAAGGTGAACTGGTACGTGTGCGGCCCGACGGTGTACGATCATGCGCACCTGGGGCACGCGCGGGCGTACCTCACCTTCGACATCATGCGACGGGTGATGGAGGACTATTTTGGCTACGAAGTGCTGTACCAGCTAAACATCACGGACATCGACGACAAGATCATCCTGCGCGCCCGAAAAAACGAGCTGCTGGACGAGTACCTGAAAAAGCAAATTGCCCGAAACTGGGCGGGATCAGCAACCGCGCCATCCTTCGCGGAGGACGTGCAGAAAATACTGGGGGAGAAAGATGAAGAGTACTTCCGCGGAAAGAAAGAAAAGGTACTAATATTACTATACTAATGGAGGAAATCACTAAAATTGCTACTGTAGCTTTTTGCTACTGGTAGCGACTACTGTAGCTCATAAAATCACTACTGTAGCTCCAAACTCGTATGGAGACTCACGCCGACCTGTCACTGAATCAGAAACATCAAATTTGTGATCGTGATTAGCAAAGTAACACCATCAAAAAATATCCTACTGTAGCCGCATTGCTACAGTAGGCCACACCTACAGTAGCCACCGAAAAAACGCTACTGTAGCGAAATTTCTACTGTAGCGCATTTTTTGATTTTCGTGAAAAATCAAAAATCGCTACAGTAGAAACCCGAATTCTACTGTAGAAGATTCCGCGTAGGGGGACATCTACTGTAGTAGTACCTCAGTAGATTGAGGACAGGACTACTGTAACGCGTGCCCGTACAGTGCTCCTAGAAGCAAGCCCTTACCCTGGCTCAATTTGATGTTTCTGACGTAGTAGCTGCGTCCGACGTGTATATGAGCAGAGAAGTAGAAGCAGTGGCGCCTTCCACGGCGCCTTGGACGAGCTGCAGCGACGTCTTGCTCGTCATCTTTCGCGGTTGGTGTTGCACGTCGTTCACTTCCAGGCGAAAACGCAAACGCGTTTTCTCCGGCTGCCGTAAACAGATTCACGTCTGTCGTTATTCCATCTGCTGCTGGACCCGATCGGCTTCTGTCGTTCCTTTCCCTTGCCCGAGAGACGACTGTTGGTCGCGCGATTGCTGTTCATGCACATTCCCTTCGCGCTGAACGGCCATAGCCTTTGCATTCGCGTTGCGCGACGATTGCGCGCCAGCTTCGACTTTAGTACGGCGCGAAAGATGGGCTTTCGCTTCATATTTCTCTGCTCAGCCAAAGAATAAGACGCGCGGCAATGATCTGCAAGTACTTGTAGATGCCCACCCGCGCACCGCGCGGCGCAGCCGCGCGGGATGGTCCATACAGTTCTAATACTATGGATGGTATCAGGATCCGATTCCGACATCGGACGAGGGCACCAGAGAATTCGCACTATTAAAGTATGAAATTGTTACTGTATCTGTAATCGGCCACTCCAGCTCGTCCAGGAGATCCAGGCCCAGATCGAGGCCGCTTTGAGCAAGGGGTGGAAGCCGCCGTCTGCGGAGGAGCAGGAGGAGAAGCTGCAGAAGTTCGAGCTGAAGAAGAAGACCTTTCTCGAGACGAAGGAAAAAACGGAAAAAAAACTAAACGAGAAGGACTTCGCGGGGGCGGCGGACGTGCTGGCCGACGAGCTGAAGGACTGGCTCGATGAAACAGTGGGCAGCTCCGTCACCGACAACATGGTTTTTCAAAAACACGCGCGAAAGTTCGAAAACTCCTTCTGGGACGACATGAACGCGCTGAACGTGCGCCCGCCAGACGCCATCACAAGGGTCACCGAATACACTGAACAGGTACGGGTGCTGATTATTTTTGTAGAAATTTATTTTTTGTTTACGGCTATGCGATTTCTGCATCGTCGCTCGATGCACCATAGCGGAAGTGGTCGCTCTTCAAACGCTGCCTGGCTAATATGGGTCCTACGTTCTTCTTCTATCAGATTGTCGAGTTTATCAAGACCATGGTTGCGTCCGGCGGTGCGTACGAGTCGAACGGGTCTGTGTATTTCGACACGCGGCAGTTTGAGCGCAACCAGCACGACTACCCGAAGCTGGGCCCGAAGGGAAAAGGCAGCGAGGTCGACGACGACGCGATGCAGGAGGGCGAGGGTGCTTTGGGCGTCAAGCTCGCGGCCGAAAAAAAGGACCCGCGGGACTTCGCGCTGTGGAAAAAAAGCAAGGACGGAGAGCCGAGGTGGCCCTCCCCCTGGGGACTGGGAAGGCCCGGCTGGCACATTGAGTGCTCGGTTATGGTACTTGTCTATGACTAGTATGCTCATCTACTTGTTTGTCGATTTAATCGTGTCTTTGTTGATTTAATAACCATTGTAAGAGTGGTAGTTGCTATTTAGTTTATGTGTTTAGGCCCTAAATTGTACATTGCTCAATCAAACTCCAGCTGCTGCCGACGCGGGGAAGTACGACTGTCATAAGAAACCTACCGTGCATTCATTGTCAATTAATCGTGTCTTGATGGCGGGGCTGCTCTGCTTCTGCAATAGATGCACAACGTTGTTGAGGCTGTCACATCAAAAAGAACAAGGAACACTACAACAAGCCTTTGTAAAACAAGACTAACACGGTAGAAGTTCCCCCCGTCCTCCACTACCATCAACCACCTCCAGGCTTCCGACTTGATGGGCGCGCGACTGGACATTCATGGCGGCGGGCAGGATTTGAAATTTCCGCACCACGCAAACGAGATGGCGCAGAGCGAGTGCTACCACGGCACCAAGCAGTGGTGCAACTACTGGACGCACGCCGGTACCCTCAACATCGAGGGCCTCAAAATGTCCAAATCCCTCAAAAACTTCTTCTCGATCAAGGAAATTTTGGAGAAAATCTCGCCCACGCAGCTACGGATCGCCTTCCTGCAGCAGAGGTATAAATAGGTTGTTTTTTGACTCAGAAATAGAAGATGAATTCGGTACGGCTATTAAAAGGATAGCTCCGGGTCTGGAAACGGATTTTTCATCAATCTCCTAGCATCTTTCTGCGGAGGACGGGAAGAATTTGAATTTTCAGCATCGGTCGATGCATCGGTGTGACATGGTTCCAGCTCCCTCGATAGATAAAATCCTTTCCAATAGGTGAATCTGAATCAATCGGACCAAAAATCAAATCACCGGGCATCGGACCAGGTGGGACCGCAAGATGAATTATTCCAGCGACCAGATGCTGGCTGCTTCGGAGTTTGAGAACCGCGTGCGGGCTTTCACCGGCGCGGTGAAGCAGAAGATTCGTGCTGCGGGCTGCCCCTCCTCCATCGAGCAGGTGTGGGGCAAGGAGGAGAAGCAGCTCTCCGCTTTCATTACGATCCGAAGGAACCAGATGGAGTAGAATACAAGTACGTAGATGACATCAAGTGGTAAAAGGAGACCCACCTCACGCTGTTTGCACAACTGCAGCTCCTCAGTCCCTTTTCAGACCTTATCATGGACGACGAGTGCAGCCGCTCCACCTGCCGCCCTAGCTATGTTTGTAGAAGTTAGTAGCACCATTCTAGTGTCGGCTTTCTCGGACTCGGTGACCTTCCTTCTCGCCTTTCAGTGACTCGCTTCTCGCTTCCTCTTCCGCCCCTGCTCCATAGATCTTCGAATCAATGGCCGGCATCGATCTCTGAACATACTATCAATCTACATAGCCATCTGGTTCTGGTCTCGCTTCATATTTGTTCAGCAGACCCATTCTGAGATCCACCAGGCGTTGCTGGACAACTTCAACTACT
Organism: Amoebophrya sp. AT5.2; assembly: GCA_005223375.1. Taxonomy (NCBI): domain Eukaryota; class Dinophyceae; order Syndiniales; family Amoebophryaceae; genus Amoebophrya; species Amoebophrya sp. AT5.2. The sequence goes on from RXOD01006333.1 coordinate 10,262, forward strand.
CCAAAGTGATGAACCTGCTGCAGGAGATCATCAAGAAGTGCAACGTGTACATCGCCTTTTGCGAGTCGGAAGCAGCAAGGCAGCCGCGCGTGCTGATCTTGAGGAAGGCGGCTGGATTGGTGACGAAGTTTCTGCGCCTCTTCGGCGTGATCGAAGGCAGTGACGACCTCGGAGGCAACGAAGGAAGCACATCTGGCGGGGCGAGCAAAGAAGAGGTGGTCGCGCCGTTTGTGGACGCGATCGTCGCATTTCGAGACGAAGTCAAGCAAAAAGCCATGACGGCAAAAGAACGCGGAATCCTGGAATCCTGCGACCTGTTGAGAGACAAAACGCTGGTGAAGCTGGGTATGAAGATTTTTTATGTTTATGTTTGTAACAAGAAGTACGTTAGCTCGAACGAACCTGGTGA
>RXOD01006334.1:0-10665 GCA_005223375.1 Amoebophrya sp. AT5.2
TATGGCGGCCGGCTTCGCTTGTTAAGGTTTTATAAGTAGCTGGGAATAGCGAAAAAAAAATTATGCGACGGCAGCACCATGATGTTCTGGTGGCGATGTGAATCCTGCGGCGCTGACGCCTTGGATTTCCCGCGCACCTCTCTCTTCCTTCTTCGGTTTCTATTTTCTTGCTGTATTGTCAGTGGCATTGCGGAACCACCCGCTCGGCTTCTGTCGGCTCAACCACAAAAAATTATACTCGTTCAACAGCGCAGCCGCGCATTTACCTTCGGCGAACACCAGAATCTGTTCCGTATTGTCGCTTCTATCCTTCCAAAAAACGGAAAGTCGCTGCACGAATGTATTCTGGTCGCATTCGCGCCCTTCGTAGTACGTATTGCGGCAGCGCCAAATTATCGATCCTCGGTTATCCAAGCATATGGAAGTATCCTCATCTTCCCCGCCCCTTTTACCTTCGAACCCGCAATTCGACTAGGACTGATTCTGTTCTTTTGAACTGCTCGTCTGGTATTCGCCAACTTCAGCGCTCAGCTCCTTTTCTCCCGTGAACTTGAACTTGTTCTACTTCCCCCTAGCATTTATTCGCCGACGGCATACGGTCGACCCGTTGCACAGGAAAGCTGCCATAAAAGCAGTGGCCCCCGCCCGCTACTCACGATGTTCATGTCTCAGGCAGAAATTGAAGCGAGTCCCTTTGTTACAAGAACAGTGGGGTATACTTTGTTTGAACCCCCACCGAACGACGATCGCGAGAAGAAGACAGGCCTCGCTGAAAGAGCATGCATCAATCAAAGACCAATTTGTGGGCTTGGATAGTCATATTATTTCTGGGACGGGAGGCACCACGGACTTAAATTTTAATTTTTTTACCTCGCTGCATTACATGCAACGCATGAGAATCATCTAGAACGACCCTGTCAGGAAGAAAAAGTTGCGGCTAGCTGCTCAATGCACCGCACCGAAAACGCATCAGAAACGAGCTATGCAACCGTACTCGTAAGAAATGCAGAGCTTCTTTTCGTTTCCCCTGATCATCGTCGGGTCGTGCAAGAAGAAGAAGACGCCGGCGCTGTAGCTAATATTACTAAACAGCCTGGGGCTCGGCTAGCAGAGCAGGCGAAAATATTGATTTGATTTTGAGTGAGTCTCAAGGCAGTGAAAACTAGCTAAGTAAACAAAACCAAGATCAGCGGTACTCTCTTATCATTCAGCAGCTCTTTCTTTTGATAATACCATTCTCAGTATAAGTATTAGTGATACATAATTTCATCGGCTGCGGGGAGGTTTGGCACGCTCCGCAAACGATGACAAGACTAGGAACCGAGGTCGCGCAGCAATACTCCATCCCGTGTTGGGGTTGGTGAAGGCAAAGAAACAGGTTGCACTAAAAGATGTCAAGAACGCGCACGCATGTGAGAGTGAGGCTCTGCCAAAATTACGCCTGTGACAGCGCCTCTTTGGTTCCTTGTTACTTAGAAAAAGCACTATACCGTCCTCCCTGGTACTGGTAGCTCTAAGAACTACGCCGAAGAGTCCGCCCCTGAATTCGGACTTGTAAAACGTTAACATTGAGATGAAGAACAAAACGGTTGTCAAAACCATGCAGGAAATTAAAGCTTTTGCTTTGTTAAATCGTACACGAGAAAAAGCTCAGTATTTGGCCGCAACTCCCAGTCCCAATGAGTTTCGACCCACTCAGTACTGGCCGTGGTAAGGTGGATACATCATGGCAGCGCTGCTCTCATTTGGCCGCGGCAGCGGGAAAACAGCACTCATCGGCGATGCTGCAGGCTGGAACGCTCCGCCTCCTTGTCCGTGCTGGTGGAGGGTGGCTAGACTGTGCTGGTGGTGCATCGAAGGTGGTCCCATCCCCGGGGCCCCTCCGACTCCAATCCCGTGTGGCAGTCCTATGTGGTGGCTGCTCAGCATATTTGCTAGCAAAGCTCCGCCGGAAGTTCCTCCACTGCTGCTGTATCTTGGAGGCAGACCAAGAAGTCCCGGGGCCCCTGGACCTGTGCCGGCTGAGCCGGGGGCCGAAAAAGATCCGGGCACGTCGCCGCCGAGATGATAGGAAGCCATCCCAGGAAGTGTCATATGGTGCTGCTGTGGGTGGGCAGCGGATGACAGTCCAGCGAGAGCGTGCGCCGGTGCTGTCCGCGGCTGCAGCGGATGGTGGTGTTGGTGCGCCACTGGCTCTGGTCCGGGTAGGTGGAAACTCTCCTGATGGTGTGCCTGGCCAAGCGGTGCGGGCAATTCTCCTGCTCCGCCCAGCAGAGCCCGCAATGCTGCGACGGCAGACATATTATGGTGTGGGGGCTGTCTCGGACCTCCTGTGGGAAGGTTGGATTGATGGTGGTGCATTCCACCCCCAACGTTGTACAGCAGCGAAGTGCTGCCACCGCACGGACCCGCACCATTTCCCGTCGAAGGTTGGTGCACATCGTGTCTCCCTGGATGATGCTGGTGGACTGAATCATGGGGCGGAAGAAGGGAAGCTGCGGCAGCCGAGGACCCCAGCTGCTGGCTGAGGTGGTTCAGTAGCGTTTGGTGATGCGCTTGCGCCTGGGCCTGGGCCTGCGCCACGACAGCCGCTTGCGCCGAATGTAGGGATTGATGCTGATGCATCTTGCCGCTTCGAGCGTGCGGCTGGAAGTGCGGCAGCTGGTGCGCTGTTGTTGATGAAAGGAGATGGCTGCACGCTACTGTTGAATTCGTCTGCTGCTGCTGCTGCTGCTGCTGCTGTTGATGATGACGTAAGTGCAATTGTTGCCCGTCGCTTTCCTGGTGCGGCGGTGGACGAACCGGGACCATCGGTTTCGGACCGACGTCACGCGCTTCGCCTCTTCGAAGAAGATGTTGATGATGCGTTCGTGCGAGAGGCCGTAAGACCTGCGGGTTCTGACTCTGAGTTGCTGCGCAGCGTGTCTGAGAGGCGAAGTGTGCACGGTCAAGACCTGTGCCTCGGTTCACGACGGGCACTGCTGCGGCATTTTTTTGAAATTCTGCAAACGCCACCTCAGTCCCCCTTACTCCAACATGCAGCATACGTGGAGTCTTTGCGGTAAAAAAATATGTTTGTATAACGCTGCATTATACTAGCATATCAAAATCATTGATTCAAAAAACTTCACATATACGAAACGAATCTCAAGCCCTAGAATGAGTACCGCCTCCCTGTTGATGAAGACGGGCACTTCCTCCTCCCGAACTGGTGTGCTGATAAGCGTTTTTCGCGACTGGTCGTGCACGGTTCACCAAGGGGGGGACCGGGTCGCTGAAAAAGCGCTCCTCGTTGTGACTTCGGTATGTTGATCCATCCTTGTCGTGCGCCGCGTGTGGTCGGCATCCTCTGGCCCCGCCCGTTAGATTTGCGATTTTGTTGCCTTCCTGCTTGTAGTTGTCCTCAGCCTTTCCCTTTTTTCCCATGGCCGTCGCACTATCCGTTGCGGTCTTGCTGCCGCTATCGGTTCCGCACTGCTCACTGGTTGTAACTTTTTTAGAACTGCACTGCTGTTTCGGCAACCTGCTCCACGATGAATTTCGATCACTTGGCTGGTCGTTGCATTTTCGAGCGGCGGCACTGCGCTTCTCGCGGCCGTCCGCATCCGCTTTTGTCTCAGTGTTGCTAGGCGGGTTTTCAGCCCTTTTTTGCTCCACTGCGCCACCCATGATTGGTGGCGCCGTGTCACTTGCTTTTCCACCGACCCCGTCCGCGTCGTGAGCGCTCTTCCTCTTCTCTGCCATCAATTGAGCAGAATCCTCTTTTTTCTTGTCACCAGGCCGCTGTGACGAACAGGGTTCAGCACCATTTGTTTCTCCTGCCGAAGCGGGACCCAGGACCGACTCCAAGCCAAGCGACTGGCAAAGCGACAGCGTGCGTGATTCTTGCTTCGCGCCTTTCGGATTGGCTTTAGCAGCTTCAGTGGTTGAAGTTGAGGTTGCCGAGTGCTTTCTAGTAGTTGTCATCATCTGTGACAGGTATTGTTTGCTGTTGTTCCTCCTTTCCCCCCCGTCCGCCCCTTCATTCCCTCCCTTGGTATTGCTACCTCCGCTTCGTCGCACGCCGTTGCATACAGTGACCTGGATGTCCTGCTGCATGTGGTACGTGTATGTGCGGCCCAGCTCGCCACTGTGATAGAATGGCTGTCGTCTGTTGTTATGGTAGCTGCGCAGTTGTAGTTGTTCACCGCAGTAATTGTAGCTGGTGTCGACCGCGCTGCCACCAGCAGCATTTTTTGCATTCTGAAATGCCTTCCCGCGGGCGTCGTTCTCCTCTCTAGCTGCAACTGCACTTTCTACCCTTTGTTTTTCAATTGGTAGTCCCGCTTTCGATAAAGGTGCTGCGCATTGCGTCCGTTCGCTTGCTTGATGCGATGTCGAAACTTCGTTGTTCCCTGAAGTCACAATCACATGCTGTTCTTCCGCAACTACTTCGGCAACGGAATCTCGCTTCGCGACGCAGATGAATTTCCTTCTGCTTGCCTCTGGGGACGCGGCCGCCGCGCAAGCGTGCACAGTTTTTCGGCGAGGATGAAGAATATTCTGCTCATCAATACTGTTGCACTTGGTGTTGAAATTGGCGGAGGCTGTGCTCGTACGAGAAGGTCGCCACTTGTTTTGCACGCCTTGATGGAAGCTGCTTTCCTTAGCCTTGCTACCCCGGTACCCACTTCTGGTTTGGCTTTGGGCGGAATTATTATTATAATGCAAACAACTATAGTCGTGACTCATCTCGTCCCGGTAGAAGCTCCAGCGGCCTCCCCGTCCATAATGAGTCGCTGCGGCACGCGTGGAATTCAAATTGTCCGGCCGTCGGCTGCTTTTGTCCTGATGATCTTCACCCAGAGCTCGAGGCTGGTCGCGTGGCGAAGTGTCCGCAGCACCTTCGATGCGATTCATTCAGTGGCCTTTCCGTACGGTCACACTGTGCGCAAGGCCAGAGTCATCAACACTGCAAGAGAAGAGACGAACAGCCTGTATCACTCTCGAATCTATTTTCTGAGCCTGCTGCCTGCTCCTGCAAGAAAAAGAAATAAACGCAGGTAAATTAATACATACCGTTGCAAACAGCGGAGCGTCGGCGCAAATTGGATGCGGGAATGGTACACAGGCGCACTTCGTACTTCCGCGTTAGTGTCAGCACGCCGCACGGGTTTTCTGCGGTTGGCGGAGCACTATCTCGCACAGTCCAGCAGGAACAAGATACTTTTGTCGGCCCCTGCGAATCCTCCCGAAAAACGTGGGCCTGAAAACAGGTTTCGGATTTGGTGCGAAGTCAGTTAACCACTATGGCCGCTTCCTACAAGTGAATGCACAAGCTTAAAATCACCAGAACGCAAGTCCTCATCCCGAAAGACGTAGCTTACTAAGGTAGCCACTTCTTCATCTTCACTGATACCACTTGCTGTTGCGCCTCCAGTTCCCCTCCCGCGGCGACTCCAAGCCTCCCTCGGATCACCATACAAGCTGAGTCCCTGCTTTTCGTTCGCCCGACAGCAACCGCGCGTTTCTCAAACTCCTCGAGAATAATCGCGAAACGCTCGACAGTCTCGGGGATCAGTCGGCAGCATACCGAAAATTCATGCGCTTTCGGTTTCATCTCATCTTGATCTTTTTCCGCGCAATAGTAAGCGAGCAGCTTTTCCTGCACGGTGCGGGTCCGGCACCGCAGAAGGAGCCCACCGTCAGTGATCTGCGCGTCCTCTATCTTGAAGTCCGCTGCTGCGACCACAGATGTATCGCCCTTTTCGAGCGGCGCCAGGAGCTGCTTCACGATCACATTCTTTTCCATGGTGGACAGGTGGCCGGTATTCGAGTGTTCCTTGCCCTCGGACGAACCACTGACTCGGGCCTCCACCAAAAACGAAAACGGCGATGCACTGTGTTGGAGCGGAGCAGCTCCTGCACCTTGTTCGCCCCCTTTAGTGCAATTGTCGAAGACAGACGAGGCGGAGCCACTTGTACTGCTAGTATTTGCTTTCGGCATACTCCCGGCTCTCCTCGCCGCGGAGGCATCAATCGCTCCCACGTTCGAAGCAAAATTTCGCGATGAGGATGCATGTCCAGCTAAAATCACGCCGGCGTCGGTCCAGACGGGCAGTGCGGCGGCATCCCCCGCTGCTGCTGCACACGTTTGTAGTTCTTCGAGGCTGCTTTTGGTGCTGCGGACGCTTGTCCTACCTTCCCGAGCCGCGGGCTCGTGCTCGGCAGCTCCACTCGCGAAGCCGGAGCGCAGAAGCTCCTGCTCCTCCGCCGCTTCATCAATGACAAACATGTCGTCGACCGAATCCTTGGAAAGCTTCCTGGCATGATCGTCGCGTGCGCCCTGTTACAATTCGTTTAGTGCAAGACTATGAACAAGGCCCGGGATCATGATGATGATCGAATTCATCGGAATGCCGTCGCTAATCATGAAAGAACACTGATCGTTGATGTACCTCCCCGTCCAAGTCCACCACCCCCAGGGCCATCTCCATCTCCGTATTTGACAACCGGTCAGCATCTTCTTGGTTTGAGGGTGATTTGAGCTCCTCTTCTGCCTTTCCGCCCGCTGGCATCCGCTTCGAATGTCCCCGAAACAACGGGCTGCGTAGACCGCTCTCTAGACACTGTTCGTGCGCATCTGGCAACTGTACGAGTGGATGCGCAGTGCGATCTAGATAGTGATAGGATTCAGAGAAAGAGAGAGAGCGTAGAGAAAGAAAAACCATGCATAGAAGTGTGGTCGAGAACCTCGTGCCTCCCCGCGAGGTCTGCGAAACGTAACACCGACCCAGCATTCGGGTTGGTTGCGTGTGTCGCACTTGGCGGCGATGTTGACAGTGCGCTTGGAGGCGAACAGCTGTCGTTGGTCGAGCGCGTCAAGTGGTACACCGATTGTTTACTCGCCCCGCCGCCGCCGCGACTGTGTGTTCCCGCGAGTGGCGGAGTCTGCAACATGTGGCCGTGCTTGCCTTCGTCTCCGTTGGGGTCGTGGGCGCCAGACGTCTCCGTAGTAGCGGGTAGTCCCATTTCTACAGCGCGCTTGTCGCCGGTTTGGTCCGCGGTCGCATGGTTTGCCATCTCTTCAACGCGCAACTGCGACGATGAAACCTTAGTATTCCGGAACGAGATGATGTTTGTTATTCAGAGACCGGGAGCTTTAGCTTCGGCAAAAAGCGATACAGTATACCTTGCTCGCGCTGTTCACCGCGTCTGCGTCGACGTGATCAGGCGACGCTTTCCCTGCCACTTCCGCGAGCATGGACAGCGCGAGAGAAGGTGTTGCGGTTTCCGAAGGGCAGCCGGACTCAGCACTTTCTTCTACTCCGGATGGGACGTGGCACCGAAAAGAAGAACAAATGGATTGATTCTCAGAAGTGTTGCTGGGGCAAATGGTTTATCGCTTGCTACTTTACTGGGCGAGTCTACCAACGAGGCACGCACCAACGTCTAGTTACGTATTACTGGTGTCGCAGGAGTGAGTGACTGTCGACGACGAGGAAACTGAAACGCCGACGAATCGCTCCTGTAAGACACGCAATGCACGCAAAAAGTGATCTTCACCAGCGCCAACGACGGTGCCAACGGCTCAGATCGCATTTTCATGTACTTCATACATTCCGAAAGCGGCGTCTTCTTGGGGTCAAAGAACACGGAGAAAAAATCCATACCAGCAACGACAAGAAAGGAAGGCAAAGACACTGTCCGTGCTAGTTTGTTTTATTGACAAAATAAACGGAAAAAACTTTGATCCGAGGACGGGTCCATCCTGCAACTCCACGTCCACCTTTTAAAATTTTAGCACGCATTAGATGAGCCTTTATAAAAGCTAATTGACGGCCACAGCAGACCCCTCACGAGTCCTCCAGTTCACTCTCAGCATCCTCTTCTTCTTCCTCCATTTCGGACGCCGTGCCATTGTCTGAAGATTCCTTCGCTTTCCCCACCAACGGCTGCGCCACGTCATGCGACATGAACGCCGTTGCGGTTGCATCCGCATCCCCCAACCGCGCGAGCACCACCTGGGCCTGCACGGTGGCGCTCGCGGAGCTTTCTCGTGCCGCTTTCGCCGCCTCCAAAATCGACGTCGCGCGCGCGCTTGCAGCCGAGGACTGTTCCGCCTCTGCCCCGAGCGCCTTTGCCTTGCTCGCTAATTTCGCGGATTTGTCCTGTGCGCTCGCAAACGCCGCCGCGAACGCTTTTTGATCGTTTTCTGCCGCCCCCAATTGCGTTGCCACCGAATCCAGTGCGGTCTGTCGCACTTTCAGCTCGGCATACGCGGCTAGGTACCGTTTGGCCACTTCCTCTGTCGCCAGCTTAGCGAGCTCGAGAGCCTTCTTCGCTTTGTCCGCAGCCGATTGCGCAGCCTGGGCCTCCACTGCGGACGCTACGGACTCTTTCGCGGCGCTTGTGCCGCTTGCAGAGGCCGAAGCTGCCTGGGAAGCGGCCACCTCCTTTGCGGCAGCCTCCTCCAGCGCTTTTGCCTGCTCGGCGGCTGCTTTGGCTTGCGCCACAACTTTGTCGGCCTGCGCCCGTAAAACGTCGTTCCCACGCGAGCTTCCAGTCGAGAACGACGCTGCCGACGCCAGCAGCGACTTCACGTTCGTCCCCTTCCCCGCAGGCACGGGTCGCACTCTGGCTGCAGCTGGCTGCCTTGCGAGCGTAGGTGCAGGTGGAGTCTTCTCTCCCACAACAAGCTCGTGAGTCACGACTGCAGCGGATGTCGGTTCCTGTTTTGTAACGCCGGATCGGCTTGCTCCTGCAGCACAGAAGGAAAAATCACGCGTGGTGCTGAATGGCTCGACGAGTCGTTGCGGGGAGCCGCTCTGCTCAGACGGAGCCAGCGGACACGTCCAGCATTGGTTCGTAGCGCCATAGCGGAATACGCTCTCGTCCGCGTCGATGGGGCACACGCCGACGGAGCACACCGACGCGCATTGCAGTGCGCAGAACTGGCAGGCCGCGTCCCTCGCCCGCTCACCGTGTTCGATGGTGACCGCTGCAAACCGGCCCGTTGCTGATGCTGCAATCGTCACGGCACCCGCATTGTAGGATGAATCACGACGCGCGAGCCACGCGCCCAGCACCCAGGCCGAGGGCCGCAGTCGGCACATAATTTTAGCCTCTAAGGAACTGCTTCCTCCAGCAACATGATCCAGCGGATATAATTTGAGAATCCATGCCTGCGGGCAGGAGCCCGTCTACGTCTATTTGTGCCACAATTTTTTTTTCTATGATTCCATTTGCTCCACTCCGCGCTCCTCCTCGCGTTGTACGATGCGGAAATTGACCAAGACGATACGTGAAGAAAAAGACACGCGGCGAGGGCCAACACCTTATTTTTTTAGTGACTGCTAATGCTTCGCTTCATCATCTATCAACATCGCATTCGTGAGCTCAGTCTGCATGTTTTTGTTGGTTGCTGTGGGTTGATACAGGGTGAAGGAATTCCAAAGCCAAAGTCATTAGGTACTAGCGCCAGAAAAAACAACAAATTTACAGGCGCGTCCACATTATGCTGTCATTTCATGCTCGTACCAAATTTTACACCTCTTCCGTGTGAACGTGTAGTAAAGCATTAGCATTACAAGAAAATGATAGAAGAGCAAGCTCACGCCTCTAGCAATGAGATTCAGCTTCAGCACGTAGCATGATCATCCTACTTAGTTATATGTCAAGGGCTTTTGGCTTACTTTGGAAGTAATTGTAACAAGTGCAGGAAATGTTTCTTTGGCAGTTCGTACGTCCCATGATGCAGCCCTGCTTTTGGGTTGAAGATCAAAAGATAGATAAGGACAAAAAATATCTAGGGCACAAGTTCATATACTACGGCTACTTTGGAGGCAAATTTAATTAAAGAACGAAGTCCGTGGACCAGGCCGATGAAAATTAAAGTAAGCGACTGGCGCAGCTCCTATCGACGCCGTCGCTGAGGACCGGCGCCAGAAGCATCGCTTTCATCTCGCTGAGCACCGTGAAGACGATGCCCATGCCGCACTTCATCCCAACGAGATGGCGGAGAGCGCCCGGGGGAGCACAATGCTACACCTGCAAGGGCCGTTTCTTGCGGGAAGAGTTGTGGGCATGCATGCAAAAACCGCCGACGCTTTGCCGGCTGCGCTCCGGCGACGCTTTAGCGTAGCGAGCCCGTGTCGAGAAAAATCCGAAAAACCTTCAGTAGAGTCTTCAGAAAAGTGCACCTACAGAAGGTCACGCGCAGACCTGCAGAAGGTTGGGAAGACCTCCACAGTAGGTGTAGGTCATTTGTGCAAATAACAAACGACCTATTGAAGGCCTTTATTGATTCTTCTGAGGCTGATTTTTCTAGATCTAGACGGCGGCGGCGCCTAGATCTACTGAAAGTGTTCACCTTCAGAAGGTGATGAAGAAGTGGACTTTGCTCCTGGTGGAGGTTGAAAAAGCTTCAGAAGCAACTGGCCGGGCTTCGCGAAGTGGGAGTACGAACCGACTGAAGGTTTTTTGACCTAGAAACCTACTGACGGCATTGAAAAGCTCGAACTTGACCTACTGAAGGTTTGAACCTTCTGAAGAGGTTTCTGCAATTTCCACAAAGTTCCCGAGTGCCCATGCTATGACGATTTTCTTTTTTTGGAAGGGGTCGACCGACCCTCCCTATTTTCTTTTTTTGTTTTGTAGGCGCCTTTTTTTTTTTTTTTGCAACCT
>RXOD01006335.1:0-10660 GCA_005223375.1 Amoebophrya sp. AT5.2
ATTTGAGTTGGCGGACAGGCTCTAATTTTGTTCTTGTTTTCAATCCAGATCCAATCTGGCAACCAGTTCCAGTGCCAGTACGTAGTATCTACAATGAACATGAACTAGAGATAGACTATGGTCGTCTTCCTTTGCCGTCGGCCTCAAAAAGCAAAAATCCGATCCCTGATCCATCTCTACCAGGCGCGGCGAAGGCGAGACCGACGGTCGTTCTGCGAGCACCGCTGATGACGACCTGGACCGCGCCGAGAGTTACTCTTCGGCGGCCTCCGCGCAAGCGGACAACGTCCGCAGCCGGCGACGGCAGATGGAGAGTTGGAATGCAGGCAGAGCTGCCAACAAACTCGCGTTCACGCCCTGGGACGCCTTCTCGACGGTCTCGTTTCGGAGAGAGCTGACGAAAGATGTCATGCGCAAGAACGAGTTCGAGGCGAGTTCAGCGGGCAAGCTGGAGCGCTTCTGGTTTGAGGCCAGTAGCTGGGTGATACCTGGCTTCGGCGGATTGATGGGCGCGGCCTCCGCTTCGTTCATCGAGATCATGGTGGAGAAGATTTTCACCTGGCGAAACGGCTACTGTCAGGACAACTTCTTCGCGACGGACAAAACCTGCTGCGGGCACGAAGTCGAGGTCACATTTGAGTGCAAGCCGCTGAAAGCGGAAACAGTGAATGCCGACGGCACGACGTCGATTTCCGCCGCCCCCCGGGGAAAGCTCATCAAGTGGAGCGACGCTCTGTGGGGGGAGGACGTTGCGGCCGTGAATTTTCTCATCCTCGCGCTGTCGGGCATAGTAATGACGGTATTGACCGCGGTGCTCGTAAAGAACTTCGCCCCAGCGGCCAGAGGTAGCGGTATCCCCGAGATCAAGACCATTCTCGGCGGCTTCCACGTGCCGGCGGTGCTGGAGGGGCGGACGCTTTTCATCAAGTGCATCGGACTGTGCTTAGTGGTGTCCTCGGGGATGTGCTTGGGAAAGGAGGGTCCGTTGGTTCATGTGAGCTGCTGTTGGGCGATGTTGAGCTCGAGACTACTCCCGGGCCGACTGAACGAGTCCCACGCGAAGGTACAGGAACTGCTTTCAGCAGGCGCGGCGGCGGGCGTCAGCGTCGCGTTCGGGGCGCCTCTAGGAGGCGTGCTGTTCTCGTTCGAGGAGGTATACTTCGTAATTCGATGTAGAATGCTGAACCCAATCCTTCAATGAGTACTTTCGCATTCGGAATCAAAACCTCCCCAGGTGTCCACTTTCTTCCCTTCTCGCACTTGTTCCCGCGCGTTCTTTGCCGCGGTTTGCGCCGCGCTCTCTCTCCAGTACTTCGACCCAACCGGGACCGGCAAGCTGACGATGTTTCAGGTCACCGACTCTGGCGGGATCCACTTCGTCGAGTACATCCCCTTCGCTCTTCTCGGTGTGATGGGCGGCGTTCTGGGGGCGTTTTTCGTCCGGGTCAACGGCGGCTTGTGCGCCGCAAGGGCGTCCGACTGGTGGAAATCCATGGTTCCGATCGAACTCGAGGTGACCTGCATCGCCACCTTCACGGTCCTGTTGAACTCTCTCTCCGTGTACCTGACTCCGCTCGCCACCAGCGTGATCCACCGGTTGTTTGCGCCCTGCCGGGACTATTTTCAGATGAACGCGCACATCGAGGGGCTACAGGACGAGCTGAACCTGTGTTCCGTCGAGGACCAGTCGCCGCTTTTCTCCAGCACGATGATGCTCTCGTTGGCCGTCGCCTGCATCTACCGCTTCCTCCAGATGACGGTGACTTTCGGCACGGGAATTCCGGCGGGCTTGTTCGTTCCGAGTCTGTTCTGCGGCGCCTGCATCGGGCGGATGCTGGGCACGGCCCTCTGGTACGCGAACAAAAGCTTGAATCCGGACCACGTGTTCATCGATCCGGGGGTGTACGCGATGATCGGTGCTGCCGCGATGCTGGGGGGAGTGTGCCGCGTCACCATCTCGCTGGTCGTGATCATGTTCGAGCTCACGGGCGCATTAGAGCACATCGTGCCGTTCATGCTGGCGGTGCAGATTGCGCGCTGGGTCGGCGATCTGTTCGGGGACGGGATCTACGACTGCCACATCCGGCTGCGGAAGTACCCCTATCTGCACGAGCCGGAGGACCACATCGTGCCAGGGAACGCGGAGAGCATCATGGATGACGATATCGACTGCATCTGCGTCGAGGACCCCAACACCGTAGGAGCGATGGAGGACATGCTGGAGGTCTTTCCGCACTACAACGGCTTCCCGCTGGTGCGCTCGGAGTTCGGCGAAATGGACACAGACAATTGGATTCTGCTCGGGTACGTACACGCCGGGGAACTGCGGGAACTAGTGAACAACGCACGGGGGATGACGCACAAAGGAGAAGCGATTGACGACGACACGCCAGTGTATTGCAGTCGTTGGCTTCTTTATCTTCTATTTGATGGATGCTCTTTCTGTTTGTTCTGGTTCGGTAATGTAACTAAATGCTCCTCGTCCTGAATGACTGTCATTGTTTATGTTTGATGCGTCGAGGACGCGAAGTGTAAGTCCCTCCACCTCCTCCAACACCAACAGGCACTTCGAGGCCGCCAAGGAAGGACAGGAGCGCAGCGGCCTCGATTTTAGCAGCATGATCGATGACACCATCATCCGCATCGTTCCAGAAACCCCCCTCTTCCTCGTCCACCAGATCTTCCATAAATTGGGCCTCCGCTTCGTCGCCGTTGTGCGTGCGGGCAGGTTCAAAGGTCTGATCACGAAAAAGGCCTTTGTCCGGCACATGCAAGAACTCGAGCACACTGCGGCAGAGAACAAGATCGGCGACACGTTCGCCGCTCTGGGGCACCAGGTTATGGGCGAAGAAGAGGAGGGAATAAAGGCTGAGGACCACCACGGCGTTGCTGATCATGCGGAAAATGTCACGGCAGACTCTCAGCAGATGCCAATGAAGCACCACAAGACGTTCGACGACGACCCAGTGGAATGGGGCAACTCGCCCGCAGCAAGGTCAAAACAGCTTGAGGAAGCGATGAAAGATATTCACGCAGCAGTCCACGAGCATCAGCACCTTCATCACCACGGGGTCCACCACGGGCGTCACTCGACGTCCACAGGAAGTAGCCCAAGCCCTGGCGCAGTAATTATATCCAGTAGCGCGGCGGCGGCCGCCGACGATGGCGCGTCCGGGACAGCGACCGGCTCACCAGCGAAGAAGCTGGGAGGGCTGGGCATCCTGAAGAATAAGGGAGGCGCGCTGAACAAGCTGCGGGAAAGCGTGCGAGCAGTGCAAGGAGCGATCAGGATAGCAGACCAGGTACAACCCCGTCATGTCTACTTGCTGAATGGCGTGGTTTGATGAATCGCGTTTTGATTTATGCATTTTGAGACAATTTGAATTTCGTCGCTGATGAAACCCAAGCAACCGAATTACTTAAAAATTCGTGACCCCCCACGACCCTCAGGGATCCATCCAATTGAGCGCTGCAAAGCGCAGGCCTTCGTTGAAAGTCCCCGACAGTGTCATCCAAAAACGTCGATCATCATCCGGCCGCGTCGGAATCTCGGTAAGAACACACTTTCGTACAAATCGTTGCACCACCAATCTGATGTCGTTGCAATTCGATCTAATGCGATGAAGATGAACTGAAATTCATACAACATGAACATGCATCTCCGCTCAATATCAGCTGCATCGAAACACGATTTATCGTCGTTTTCACTTTCAGGAGCGCAAGTTTGAGCGGCGGAATCTCGCCGCGCGTAAGACGGCCAAGCAGGAGACTTCCCAGGAGACGCTGGCTCAGCTTCGTGCGATACGCGGCGAGGGTAGCTCGGGCGACCTGCAGGTGACAGAGAGCCAGGATCCCCGTATGTCCACTGAAAATACAGTAATGGGTCGCAAGATTGCTGCGGCTGCTTCGCTCGTGAACCAACTTCGGGAGCCGCTCCTGCAAGACAGCCAACAGCCTCGGCGGACCACATAAGGTTTCTCCACGCGGGAACTGATGTCTTGCTTTTCATTCCTGCACAAGCAACATATAAAGTAAAAGTACTTAGCCTCTCAACTCAACTTAACGCACTAGTAGCAGAACTAGCACGCTGCAGAACTCAACTGCTAATTTTTCTAGTCACGACATCGACAATCAACGATTCAAGCCAATGACACCAGAACAAGGAGCAGGAGAGCCAGCACTTCTACCCAGAGTGGCAGACAGAAACCAATCTAGGCGCGCGTAGTGAAACTCGAAACCATATTCCGGGTCAGACCTAGGTACTGCCTACCCCGAGCCCTAGGCTCTAATACCTGCTACGATTTTTCATTTCCGTCATGGTCTCGTGATCCTGGTTGGTGCTGGGTCAACTGGCTCATACAGACGTCGCATGTTTGAGTTTGACGCCACCAGACGTATTCACCCGCACTGCAGCTGCTAGTAGCCTGTCTATTTACTTTTACAACACGCCATCGCCATCCCTAGATTCGCTACCGTGGTCCTCGAACTGTACTAGATTAATTTGGTACATTTCCAATTGATTCCAGCATCCATTCGATCCCTGAATCAATCCACCCCCTCTTACTAAACAAGTACCATCCCAGAATGCGAGAAGGCAGAAGCAGAACAAGCACAGGCACCAGAGCGGCTGGATACACTGATAATTTTTGCCCATAGATATTAAATTTTTTTTCGTGGGGTACTACAGCTATGCGATAACTTACTTTCGAGAATCATGCCGTTTTGCGTTGCCGAGCATCTTCGACGCAATCCATCGGTCCAGAAGGAACAAGAAATGTCTGCGGTCCATTGGCCGGATATCGGTTTTCGTTCTGATTTTTTGTTTTTGGCAGAATTTCACCAACGTTGAAAACTCGGTGTCGTTCTCGTGGACCTTCGCGTTTCGTAGAAATTCGGTTTCGTCATCGTCGGCTTTTCGCGGCTTTCCGTTTCTGATGGAAAATGAATCGGTGTTGTGCCCTTCGTCGGTGCGTTGTCGGTTTCTATCTACAACTAAATTAATTGGAAACTCGTGGTCGTGCTTTATTTTTGATCGCGCCCCAGCACACTCAAAGAAATGTGAATTTTTCATTTCTGCACAGGAGCGGTCTGCCGCAAGTGGTGGAGTGGCGGCACTGGAATTCGTTCCTGTAACGGCTACGTTAATCCCAACTCAAAGATTTTTTTCGTAATTTCCAAACTTAAATACAGCCCCGCATTTTGCGACTCTATCATCTCTATCCCTAAACATAACGCAAACGCACTTGATTGTTTTTTCTAGTATAAATACAGCTGGAGCTGGACTAGGACTTCGACGTGGACGATGAGCACGCGGTTCTTCAGAATGATTTGGCATTTTGCCACTCTCGCAGAAGTCTGTGACTGCACAATATGAGCATTTCTAACGTCGAAAAGGTGTGAGCAATGGTGCTAGACTACGACGAGAAGGGCGGCGGCGGCGACGGGCGAACCCCGGCGTCCGCCCCGCTGCTCAACACGAATGAAAGAACAAGCCTGCCTAACAACAGTAGCGACTCCTTCGACGACGAGAGGCCGGTGCGTGATTCGCCGCGATCTGACGGCGGCTGGTCGGATGCGTCTGCAAAACTTCGTCGCGCAGCCGTGGAGAGGTCCGCCGTCAATCCTGCGAATGGCAAGGTCTTGAAGAAGGGCCAGCAGCAAACCAGCAAGCTCGGCAAGGCGAAGGCTAAGCCCACGACTTGGGACGGCGCAAAGAAGGCGGTCGCGAAAACGAAGCCCGTATCCGCTTCTGCGCGGGCTTCCAGAGTCGTGGTCGAAAAAGTAAACGAAGAGGCGCTGTTCGAGCGAGTGCGAGCGACGCAGCCAGCGAAGGCGCGCGAAGCGGAGGCTTTCACCAGGGCCAAAAGAAAAATGAAGCAGCAAGCCATGAGTGCACGATTGGCCGACGGGAAGAGCACGAAAGTCTCACCGCCAACCGCCACGCGGGGGGTGGTCGCCGGTCCGGGTTCGACGCAGGACCAGGTGCTGAGTGCACTGCTCGAGGAAGAGAAGCCGCGGCTGTCGACGACTGCTGCAGCTCTGCTCAGCAAGTACAAGAACTCGATGCTAGCGAATAACACAACCAGCTACAGCACGTCGCAGGCGCAGTCGCAGAGGAGCACATCTCCATCTCCTGCGGCCAAAGCGGCGCCTGTGGCTGCTGCAAGCGCCAAGCGGCCATCGGTGGGCAGGTCTTCTCCTGCGCCCGCAGCTCGCATGGGAGCGCCCGTTGCGGATTTCCGCGACCTCACTCCGATCAGCAACACGGGCTCCGCAAGCTCCTCTTCGGCCCAGCAGGCGAAGGCTCGCGGCGGGCTGAAGGCGTCGCTCCCAGGCGTCGCTTCTTCCACGAAAACGACGCCGGCCGCGAGCGCGAGCCGGTCGGCGGCAATCGATGCGAAAAAATCGGTTGCGTCCGCGATCCAGCGGTTGAAGCAGCAGACGACTTCCTCGGGTGGAAACGCTGCTGCTACTACATCGAGAGGCGCGGCCAGCAGAACTGCCGGAAGTACGAGTTTGAGTACGAGTAGACCAGCACCAGCGACGTCGGCCGCGGCGAACCGCGCCAAGCAGGCCACCTCGCCGGTGAGTAACAAACCGAAACCTTTCGGGGGTCGCGTGCTTGTGCCGTTGACGAGTAACTCGAAACTTGCCGCTTCGGGCCGCATGCGCACCTACCGGCCCGACGACTACGTGTTTCGCCCGACGTCCGCCAGTTCCGAAGACATGACGATGGACACAGACGAGCTCTTCGACTACCGCCCGGCGAGCAGCCGCGGTCGGTCCTCGCCTCGTGAGGACAGGGAGGAGGAGCAGCGCGATCTTCATACCTCCGAAAGGTCGTCTCGCGCACGCACTCCTCCTCAGCAGGCCGCCATGATGAGCGCAGCTTCCACCGCGAAGAGTTCTCCGCGATCGCTGTCTGTCGGGTCCTCCCCTGCACCGAAGACCAGGGCGTTGATCAACCTCCCGGTGCCGGTGTCGTCGAGTGACGACACGGATGGCCTTCAAACTGCCCAGTACAGCGCGCGCACGCCGGGACGCCATGAGCACGAGCCGCTGTCGATGGGTGGCACGTTCAACGTTTTTGGCGAGGTAGCGAAACTGATCGATTTTGACGCGAAGAAGGAGACTCCACGCACGACTACCGCCGCACAGCAGGGTCTTGCTACAACGTCGTCGAAGTCGTCCGTTTCGATCGGTCTCGCGTCGCAGCTGCAGTTGCCGTCCCTGGAGGATCTGTCGAAGTTGCAGGCCGTGAAGGGAGGCCAGGACCAACACAGAATTCTGAGCGGAGACACGTCCCTGCAGTCGCTGCTTTCGATGCCCAACGACATACGCTCGGGCACCGGAGCGGGAAGTGAAAGAACGGATACGGTAGCGGAGGGTACCGTGCGTGGTGAAGAAGAAACGGGGTCCTCTTCGACGGAGTCGTCCGGGCCTCACGACGAAACCGCGCGGCGCCTGCTCAATGACTCGCGGCACCTGTCTCGCGACATTCTCCACATCATCGCGCAACGGAAACAAGAGTTCAGCAAAAACGGCGGAAAGAAAATGTCGAGTTCCAGCGACAATGCGGATAGTAGCTCGGATAAAGGCGCGCGAAAGCGTCCGAAGAGCTTCGACGACGCGGACATGACGGTATTGCGGTCGTATATGGAACGGCTTTTCTTTTGTTTATGCTCTCCGCCCTCATGATTTTTTGTGTTACGCTATTTTTGTCTTTGAGGCCACTGGCTAGCAGGCATCAGCGACAATTACAGATTCAATTCCACACTCATTCCATTATTTCGTATAACCACGCCTTCCTTATCCTTCGCATTCCAGGCTCGCGGTTCTCGCGGTTCCGACGACGCGGGTTCTCCGGCCATCGGCAGCAAGCAATCTACCTCTTCCGCGGGCGGTCGCCGAAGTCGCGGCAGCGCCCGTTCCCACCCGCCACTCGGGTCTGCCCGGTCTTCCCGCCGCAGCAAGGTCGCCACAAGCGACGGCGGCAAGGAGGACGGCACCAGCTCCTCCGAGAAGGACGGAGCGAGTCCCTTTGGGGGACCCACGTCGTCGGACGACGACGTTGGCGTTGGGGACGCGACAATTAAGTGGACGCGCCGGGAATCGGAGCGAATGGAGATGCGCGTGGAGTTTGAAGCGCGGCTGGCACAGCAGCACCTCGACTTCATGAACGAGCTGGAGGCAAAGGACGCAGACATCAAACGGTTATCCTCCCTGGAGCAGCGCGTGCGCAAGGAACGCGAGGATTTTCTTATCGACCAGCACGAACACAAACGGGACCTGCAGCGACGGGAACAAGAGCTGGAACACCTCAAGACGGCGGAAGAAGCGAGGTACTGATCTTGATCTAATCTATCAGATTTTAATTTGGAACTGCAACTGCTGGATCCATCTCTCCTCTGCGATGACATCGGGTGTTGGTTGTCTCCTCGATCTGTATCATCAGTGTCAGTTTGTATCCTCATCCTCTGTTCGACGACCCACTAGGCTGCATCAAGAGGCAGGATTTTGCATTCTCTGGATTCTCCTGACAGGCTCCAGCAGCTGGCGGTCACTGTGGTTGGCGACGCGCGCAACGCGTACGAGGAGGAGAAACGCCAGCACGTTGCCGCTTTCGAGCGGCAGCGCGCGGAATTCGAGACCGAGCGTCAGGACTTCCAACGGCGGCAAGCGGAGGCGACAGAGCTTCGCAAGCGCGAGCTGTCCGCGACGCGGCGGCGTTTGGCCGAGGAGGCCCAACGGGAACTCGAAGGCCAACGCGAACTGACGAAACGCCAGCTACAGGACGAAACGGCCGCCCACCAGGAGCAGCTGGCACGCGAGCATGCCGCGCGGCTGGAAGAGCATTTGCGAGCCTTGAGCTACGACGAGCAGGAGCGTGCGCGGATCGCCGAAGAAGAACGCCGGAAAAAGGACCTGCAAACAACGCTGGAGGCGCGAAAAAGTGTGACGCTGGCGGCCGAGCGCGAACGGCTCGCGCGCCAGTTTGAAGAGCGGCTGCAAGCGGAGAGGCTGCGTTTGGATGAGGAACGCAAAAAAGCGATCTCGCTCGAGGAGGAGGCGCGGAAACGCCGCATCGCACGCGAAGAGGCCCGCGAAGCCGAGCTCGCCGCCGAGCGGGAGCAGGTTGCGCGGGAGGCAGCCGAGAACCTCGAGAAGGAGAAGGAAAAAATCATGGCCCAGGTACGCGCTGAAGAAATGGCGCGCAAGGTCGCCGAAGAGCGCAAGCGCGACGAAGAAACCGTTGCCGCGCGGCTCAAAGCGGAGGAGGACCGTCATCTCGCGAAAGAGCAAGAGCTCCAGAAAAAGCGCGAGCTCGAAGAAGCCAAGGCGGCGCTTGAACAGCGTGCAACGGAGGCCAAGCGCGAACTCGAGGAGCGACTGGCGAAGGACGCTCGGGAGAAGCGCGACTACGAGGAAAAGCTGGCCGAGCTGCAGCGCGGGAACGAACGGCAAGAACGCGAGCGGCAGCGCTTTCTCCAGGAGCAGGAAGACCTTTCGCGCCGTTTGATCGAGGAAAAGCGCCACCACGAGGTTGAGCAAGCACGCTTGCTGGACGCCGAACGGAGGGAGAAGGAGGAGGCCGCACAGGCGTTCGCGGAGCGGCTCGCCGGCCATTCGCTCGAGATTGCGGAGGCGAAAGCAAAACGCGAGCAAGAAGTCGAAGAGCAAAACGCCAAGATTGCTGCGATGGAGGCGGAACTCCGTTCGCAGCGCGAAGCCGCAAATTCGGCCGCTGCGGAACTGCAACGCGAGAAGGAAGAACTGCTTGCTAAAGAGCGCAAGGAGCAGGAGCACAGGGTTCGTGCGCTGGAACAGGATCTGGCGGCCCAGAAAGCGGCGGCGGAGGATGCGGTGGCGGTCGAGAAAGAGAAGCGCAAGGAGCGGCTGGAGCGCGAGAAGCAGAAACTCGCCGAGGAGAAGGAGCAGTTTTTGCGCGAAAAGGAGGCCGCCCTCGCGCAGGAGGCGGCGGCGCAGCAGGCTGGGCTCGAACTCGAAAAGCAGCAGCGCGAAGAGACCCTGCGCAAGATGGAAGCGGAACTAGAGGCCGCGCGCGAGGCTTCCGCAGCAGCCCTTGCCCTCGAACGCGAGGAAAAGGAGAACGTCGCGCGCGAACATCTGCGGAAGGCAGCAGAGGAAAAGGCTTTCTTGCTGCAGGAGAAAGAGCAAGCGTTGGAGCGCGAAAAGCGGGAACGTGAAGAGCACACGGCTGCGATGGAAGCGGATCTTCGCGCTGCCCGTTCCGCGAACGAAGCCGCACTCGCGCTGTGGCGTGAGGAGAAGGATCGTATCGCCGCCGAGCACCTTCAGAAGGCCGAGGAGGAGAAGGCCGCCCTTCTCCGCGAAAAGGAGGAGACGCTCCGCGCCGAGCGCGAGGAGAAGGCCCGGATCCAGAACGAGCACGCTCGGAAGTGGGAGGAGGACAAGGCCGCTTTCCTCCGCGAGAAGCAGGAGGCGGTCGCGCAAGAAAAGGCGGCCCAGGCGGAGAAAGTGCGTGCCCTGGAAATCTTGCTTAGGGAGCGGGAGGATGCGAAGGACCAAGCCACGAAACGGGAGCGCGAGAAGCACGAGGAGAGGATGCGCGAGCTGGAAGCAGTGCTGGAGCAGCAGCGAAGGGCCGCGGAAGCGGTGCAGCA
The DNA here is from genome assembly GCA_005223375.1 of Amoebophrya sp. AT5.2. Lineage (NCBI taxonomy): Eukaryota > Dinophyceae > Syndiniales > Amoebophryaceae > Amoebophrya > Amoebophrya sp. AT5.2. The sequence continues at coordinate 10,647 of RXOD01006335.1, forward strand.
GCAGGCGGCCGCGG
>RXOD01006336.1:0-10655 GCA_005223375.1 Amoebophrya sp. AT5.2
CCGAAGGGGGCCTTCGTATAGCGCGGGGCATCGGGGATCCAGTGCGGGCGGCTCGCTTCGGCTGCGCTTCGCTGGTTTCTTTGCGCCGCGAAGGCCCCCCGCTGGCTTTGTGGGGCTCGCTGCTCGGGGCGTTCGTTGTTTGCTGCTCGGGGCGAGTTCGGCGACGCTTCAATGAGCGTAGCAAAAAAGAGGCGAGCAAAACAAAAACGCTCGACCTATTTTCCTCGCCTACGCCGACCATGCATCCACGTCAGCCAGAGCATCACCAGCGCAGGCGCCGGCTCGAGTCGCACGCGCAGGGACCCGGGTGGCGGAGAAGGTGAGGAACTTTTTGCTTCCTTGCGGCTCTGCTCCACTGGGTGCGCCACGGTGGGCGGCTTCCCAAGCTCTCCGCCAGCCTTTCGGGGCTTTGGTTGAGTGCTTCCCCATCCTCCTCCTGCTCGATTGCGCGCGTTTGTCCTCTCCCCTCCGCGCGTTTGTCCATCTCAGCTCCATCATTTGCCGCGGCGCCGTCCGTATTTAAATCCGTATGGCCCGCGAAGTGGATCCGGTCTGTCTTTGTCAAGTCCTTGCCCCGGCTGGAGATTCGACCGACAAAAACGCGGCGAACGCAGTAGGAAAAGTTCGCTGCTGTAGCGAGCTCGCATCCTACTGCGAAAGCAGGAGGCATAGAGCGTGACGCACGTCTTGCGAATGCCGCGCCGCGCCCGCCAAGTTTTTGAAGCCGGCGCACCACTGGGCGCATTGGAGAAAATTCCAAAGTAGAAAGCAGAAGGAGTGCATCAGCGTAAGTCTTCGAAATCAGGCGCGCGCCTAGACGTCAGGAAGCGCGCGGCCGCTTCAGCGCTTTTTGCTTCCGATGCTCGCGCAGGGCGGTGCTCCTTCCGACCGCTGCCCGCTTGCCCCCAGCTCACGCGCGTGAGCCAGGTGCGGCAAGCCCAGCACGCCCCACCCCGCGTGCTGGCGTAACCCCAGCCATGTGCATGGGTCTCCGGGGCGTTTGCGCGCGCGCGTTTGTTTTCCGTTCGCTCCTTTCCCCCGCGACGCGCCAGGCCTGCGCTGGCGGCTGGTCTGGGTTGGTGCCAGCATTCGCGCGCGCGTTGGTCATGCCGCTCGCGCACCATCCGCGAAGGGCCGCGCGGGCGGCCTCCTGCTCGTTGGGCTGCAGCTGCTTCAGTTCTTGGAAATAGCACCGCAGAAATTGGCTGCCTGGCCCCTTGGTTTCGAATGAGCAGGCACGCGAAAGCTAAGCAGGAGCCCCATCGCCATGCGCGCAGGCGGTGCGATTGATTCCCCGAACGGGTCTGCAGGGCCGCCGCTGTTGCGCTGGGTGGTTGTTGTTCGTTTTGCTGTCGCGCGGTAGCGGTTTCCCTTTTTTTGTTTGTCGGCAAGTTCTTCCACCCTTTTAGGCCTCACGTCGTCATCCCATCAAATTACGCCCCTCCAGGTCAGCCTTGCGCCCGCGCGCTCCGGATTCGATAAGCAGGAGCAGACGCACATCCAGGAAGGACGAGGAGGCGCAAACAGCTTAGACTGAAGATTCTCGTGCGGGGTGGGGCGCTCAGACGAAAGTAGTACGCAAGTACGTATGAGTGAAGACGAACTGCTGTGGCGCAGCGTTATGAAAGTCAGTAGTGTTTACATCAGCACCATAATGAACAGTAACGGGTACGAAGTCGGACGTAGAAGTAGAGCCAGAAGTGCCGGCTCGATACAGTTACATCTGCAGAAGACTAACACTTTGGTAGTGAAACAAGAGCAACAACTACAAGGTTTGCAAAGAAATCAGACAGTCGACACATACTAGAGAAACTGGCAGACACCAGAAAGGCAGCGCTTTTCCGACGTTCCAGCGCAGCGTGGCACTTGATGAACTACCCAATCGCCACGCGGGAGCGTTTGGTGTTCGACGAAGATGAAGAGACGCGTGGCTCGGTAGCTAGCGGCTGCAGCTGGCAAGATAGCACCAGGTCGAGCGAGAGAGTACTTTTCGTTTCCGCGATCGCGGTAGAAAGCGAAGGAGGGCTGCTAAAGCTTGGTGCATTGAATAGAACAGACACAAGGGCGATGATAAGTATGTGGCTTTGATGCAGTCTGTCCGCAGCGGTAGCGTTGTTTTCAAGATGAACGCGAAGAGCAAGAGCTGGGCTTCGCCTCAGCATGAGTTCCATCCCCGACGTGAGTCTGAATATGAATTGCTCGCAAACCATAGAAGAAAGCGCAGCTATTTACTTAGCGACTTAGGTCACTGTAGCTAGTTCTACGTAGGTACAACTACACCTCGACCTCGTCGAAGAGCCACCACATCGTGATAAAGATGTCGCTCAGCACGCTCAGCAAAAGCACCGCCGCGCACCGGCCGCAGCCTCCGCAAGGCGTGACGACAGTGCGGCAGCTGTTGGACTGGGCTAACGAACAGAAGCGCCCCCCTCCGGCTAAAGCGCTTCCCCATGTGGCCCTGAAGTACGTGCTGGAGGATGGTACAACCCTGCCGGTGGAGGAACTCGGTGTGATGGATCCGGGGCAGAGCGAAGATTTCGCCGCAAACGTCGTCCTCGCAGGAGCAGCGATCAAGCAGGAGGACTCGCCGCGCATGAGTAAGAAGGACAAGGTGGACAAGGCGAAATTTTTAATCGAGGTGGCGGGAGGGCCGCGCAAGCATCATGAGGCCTCGGTGGCGCTCGCCACAAGTAACGCCATCAAGGAGGCAATGCAGCTCCGCCAGCTCAGTCTCTACGACCGTACTTAAATTGTTGACTGTGTGGAGTACTAGCATTATCATTAGATAGAGCCTTGTTGAAAATTGAACGAAGATCACGACCATATACTCTGTGTTGACAACTCCATCTAGGGCGGGGCCGCAACGGCGGCACACAAGACCAGGTCCAGGTCTACGCTTTGTATACGCGTTGACAACGCAGTCTGTATCTGTATGACCACACGCACAGCGATCTGCCTCGAGATTCTCTCGCAGAGTTACGTGAACCATTGGTACAAGAAATTCGAGGACGCGCTGCAAAACCGGAAAATCACGACGGAAAAACAAATCAGAACGCTCCGGGTAAGTGTAGCGCCAAACTTTGGCAGTCTACATACACCGACAGAATGAATACTTTTTTGACTTTCGAACACAATCAACAATCAGTAGATACTTGTCGTAAGGTGTGTGTGCCAGTACCTGCTGCTGCAGGTGAGCTTGATGACATTTGTTTTTCACCAGGCGCCCGCCATGCGTGTGGTGCAGAACGCAGCGTCGCTCGTGACTACCATCCCAATCATGCTGCGAGTGATTGCCCTCGTCGATACGTACCCGATGCGCGACAACCTGTTTTTTCTGTACGTGCTGATGAATATGGTGGCAACGATCGTCGCGCAGCTCCTCAAACTCACCAAGGGCAGCGATTACTGGGAAAAAAGACAAGTACTAGTTTTTTTAATTGACATTAAGTCATGTGATGCTGATGATACTGATGCATAGCTAGCGAAGAATCCTACTCCAGAGTTGATCTCGACGCTATCTCTGTTTTTCCTGCTGGTGCGCATGAGTCTAGCCGTATCGTTGTCGTTGTTGGTATTGTGGGCGCCACGTGAGCTGCGCCGGCTAGCTGCGGCTGCGCCACGTGAGCTGCGCCGGCGCCACGCTAGCTGCGCCCCTTCTTATTCTAAAACGCGTGCTGCGCAGGTACTCCTCCACCTTCCTGCTGCCTTTATGGATTTCCCGCACGTGCGCGAGGTCGTGGCTCTCAACACAGAGATAAAGGACGTCGAAAAGGCATTCACGTTTTGGGTAAGCCTAAATCCTGGCGATGCCGGTATCTGGTTCGCGTACACGATACGCACCCAGGTTCAGAGTGCCATTTTCGACTACAGGACGAAACAGGTCACGGGCGGGGACGACAAAGAAAACAAAAACGCAGCCGCAGGTTTGTCAATAAGTTAAAACTCAATAAATTAAAATCATTCGCATGCGTTCGAGGCTCCGCTCGGTGCAGGACCTAATTCAGAATAAGTAAGCAATGATAAGTATTTCCATGCGAATCTTTCCCAGGTGCCAGCGCGTCCAGCAACGTGCTAGCGATCCAGGACGACGACGACGACGGCGCCTCCGTTAGCTCGATGATGACGACGGCGACAGGGACAGGGAAGGGGGCGAAGGCGAAGAACAAGGCAAAAAGTATGAAGACCGCCACCGCGAAAGCTGCCACGGGAAAGCAAAACGAGAGCGACAACAACAAGCGGCAGCTGGCGCAACGGTCGCCAAACGGAAACCAGGACGACCCGGGCGACAAATTTCTGAAGTAATATCAATTTATCCATTGCAACTTCGTCGGCAGTTTATCTTTTCGTGGTCCAGGCATAGTGTCTACTAGTCTGGCTTGATAGAGTGATCACGATAATGCCTGCTAGTATGGGATCATAATAGTGGTTGCTAGTGAAAAACGCCTATGACTTTGTGTAGGAGTCGCTGCGGGGATGGAGTGATGAACTTCTAAACTCAGGGCCACGTGCGACAATAAGAAGGAGAACACCGTGCTGTCGCTGCTGCCGTTCGTGGATGGAAAGCCGACGAAGTACTCGCTCGCCGAGGAAGGAACCGAGAAAGAGAATCTGAGGTACTAGAATGTAGTTTGCTCCATCGTTCTGTTCCTTGTCCCGATCACAGAACGATTGCGGAATCGAAATGACCAAAAGACACTCTCGCACCTACCACAACAGCAACGCGGCCAAGCATTTGAGGTGCTTGCGGACAATCAAGGAGGACGAGGAAGAGCAGGCGGAGAAAGCGCTGGCAAGCACGGAGGGACTAGAAGTCAAGCCGTCGTTCTTCGAGCAGTACGCGCGCACCGACAAGGGAAAGATGATGATGGAGCTCAAGGAGGTAGTACTACTTAGCATACTTTTGAGTTTGGCGATAGATAGTTCAAAACTTGGCCCGGATCCTTGCGCGGATGTGGAAACTAAACTTCCTTTTCGTTGCGCCGATGGATCGCTTGTGGCCGCTGAGTGGCGGTCACAGACGATTCATTTTGCCACGTCAAGGCTTTATTCCTTTTGCTTGCGCCGTTGCTTGAGAAGTTCGCCACTTGGCTGGAAAAATGACATCTCATTTCTTAAAAAGCAGGTAGATTTAAACGCAAAGCAGCACCATCACCGAAGTAAAAGAGCTATGTTGTATTTTCATTTTTTCGACATCTTCATGTCACAGCAGCCCTCCAATCCTCCTCTTATTCCTCAATCCTCTTCATACTTCGTTACCACAGCCGCTGCGGCAGCTCGCGGAGTCGCACACTGACAACGTCGCGGCGGAGGCGTTCAAGACGCTGTACGACGCGTGGGTGAAGTCCGACAAGCAGCACGAGCTGAAGCTGTCGACGGTGGTGGCGAACTCGGCGGACGCGATCAGAACCTCCATCACGAACCGGAGCGTCCTTTTTTTTTTGCTCCTGGTCTTTCCAGGAATGGACCTGTTACAAATCTTATCGCGCGACCTAGCGGTTTTCGTGATATTCGGGCTACCGATGGAGCAAATCCTCTCCATGCAAACGATCCTGCGCGACGCATTGTTTCGCGTTTCCTCCGGAACCGGCCTCAGGGGCGACTTGCTCAACATGGTGATCATCAAGAGCCAAAAGGTGCCGGGGCTGAACCATATGATGGACCAGGTGTGCGGGAAGGCGCAGGGGATGGAAAAAGTTCGCAAGAATTTCCAGGAGCTGCTGCGAATTCCGCAGACGGTACAGCTACTACTATCCGCGATTGACAGAACACAAGTCGCGTCTTCGTTCGCAAAAATAGATATTATGATCTACCATCGGCGCAGATGTTATTTATTGTGCCAATTACAATAATAATTCAGTACCACCACATGCCGGTCACGGATCGGCCGCAGTACGTGAACGCAGCCTACCAAGCGGTCAAGGCAATTTCGGAAGGCACGTACAGTGCCACCCTGCACCACGACGTAGGCGTCATATACTACTGCGCCTGCTATTGCGTCACGCTCTTCCAGCTGCTGTGGGGCTTGCGCAGCTTGCGCGCGAAGAAGCGAGCGGACACCGCGAAGGACGTACTTATGTTTAGTTTTTTACTTATCTTAGCCTCCAGGCGAGTTTGATGTCGAAGCAGCCTTTTCTTTCTTTCTTTCGTCAGTCTTAGTTTATTTTTTTCCGTATGAATTCAAAATCAAAACTACAGGTTTCCTACGAGAAAGTTTCCGCCGAGGAAAGCTCAATCCGGTCCTTCCGCCAGAACTTGGAGACCGCCAGCGCCGCGAAGAAGTTGGAGGCCGCAATCGCAAAAATGAAGCGCGACGGGCTCTCCAAGGCCGAAATCGCCCTCAAAAAACAAAACCTGGACTTCAAAACCCCCTTGGGGGAGGACGCTTTGGAAGTGTTCGACCTCGCTCTGACCAAGCTGCCTGAGGAGATCCAGCGGTATGGTCCGCTGGCCGCCGTCCTGCTCGACGCGATTGAATTTCCGTCTTACAACTCTTTGGTCAAGAAACCAACATACGGCAGCACGCCTTACTGCCTGGGCGCAAAGGGTCAGTGGCAAATGAACAAGATCGAAACCATCGTGAAATCTTCGAAAAAGCCGGAGGAAAAAAAAGCGGAACTCCAAGCCATCTACAACGACCTGGACAATTGGGGCCGCGAGTTGGCCGAAAACGAGGGCGACGAAGGGCTGACGGAGATGGAGCACGAGCAAGTCGACGACGCGGAGCCAGAGGACGAACTCGCCCAGGACGAGTTCGCAGAGGAGGTCACCTTCGGATCGCTCGACAAGTGGGTGGGTTCGGTGTTCAAGAAAGCGATGTAATTTTGAGTCGAAGGATACAGCGCGAACCATGATCGCGATCGCGTTCCCTTTACGGGGTCGTCGATCGATGGACAGTTCCGCTACCGCCCCAGAGGCGATTGTAAGCGAAAACAGCCCTGCTTTTTGATATCTTAAAAGCTAGAGTCTCCAGCGAAGACTTCGAACGGGCAACTACTCATTGTTATTCTTCTTTCGTGAAAATTATTCGCAGGTCTGATCAGAAAGCTTGCTTCTATCATTGTTTGATTGATCAACTTTCCTCCGACTCCAGCATTCGCAATCGAGCGATTTGCTGGTCTGCCTAACCGAAATCGCCACTTACGAATACGAAACAGATCGATTGATGCCTTACCTGATGGCTTCGAGCCGATAGTTCTAGCTACAGCAATGATTTTGAGGCTTGCGTGAAGATTTAGTGTTACCTAACTAGTAGTTAATCACTTCGACTTGTCTATCGAGCACGAGGCTACTCTAAGTGTTAGTAATCGCCATGCGTATGATTCGTTAGTACTTCGAATGAGTTATTTGTCGACTGCGAAAAACTAGCTACCAAGAGCAACACCACGCACAAGGAGTGAGAACGTCCAAAACAGTAGGTATTCCGAGTTCACTCGTGGTCTTCTACGATTTCAGTGCTGACGCAGGTAACTTCGACGCGGTCGCTACGTCAGAAAGAACCCCGGCGCGAAGTCCAAACTTTAACTACAGACACAAACGAAGTGAACAGGAGAAGTGAGCAGAAGTATTAATATCTTTGGATTCATATTTAGATTTATTTCTTCCGATGTCATGATGTGGGCACGCCCATCAATCAATGCGCCAGTGTACGGCTGCAACCGATATGGTAGCAGATACGAGGTTCTAAAACGGTGCGCATCAAGATTCTGTGTCCGCGCTCGCGGGCGCAGAAAGGCTTGTCCACCGCCCGGCTCTAAGCAAGAATTGATCTCTGGATGATATTTGCACACACAAACTGACTCTGATGCGGACCTTCAACATGCAACGCCACTCGTTTACGGCAGCGAAAGCATCGAACTGTACCAATCAATCACATCTCCGTGGTCACCAATCGCGCACAGTCTGCCGGCACTACAGTATGGAGCTCGATGGTGCTCGTGCTGGAAAATCCACTGTCTCGGATGAGGACCAGGTCGTGCGCGTCATGTGGTGGCTCTCGATCTTTGGTTCGCGATGCGTCAACACGTGCGAAACGGCGTCGACTACTTCTAGTTCACGACTTGCAAACGAAAGAACAAAACCGTAAATGCTAATGCTGATCCTTCCGTAAATGCTTTGCTCCTGAAGTTAAGCTCCGAAAAAATGCATTTCCTGCGGAGCCTCATCTGCAGAACGGGCACACTTCGATCGCTTTTCGTTTCGACGATGTGTAAACACATTCGGTGCTCATCGCTGGTGCGCGTGTGGCAGCCTTGGCCACGTCGTGTCTTTGAGTTCCATCGTGCGTGCTATGAGTTTGACTCGTCGCGATCCCGCTTGTCTCCGTACCCAAAGGCTTAGGATAGTTATTCACGAAGCATTCTAGTGTAGCAATTACGTCGCTAAGCTTTAGCCTTAATCATTAGCGGGGGGGCGCGCATCCTCGAAGAAAACAACGCGCAGGATAGGAGTCGCACCATTTTAGTTGTTCGGCATATATTTACTTTTGATTCGATGCATTTTCTTACCGCCTCTGCATACCTCAAAATCAACAAATTCCGCGGCGCTTTTCAAAGCCAATTCGACTCCTTATTTTTCTCGTAAAATCTAATACCCCCGCGTATTTGGAGTCATATTTCGGCCATGTTTTGAGATGGTGTGTTAGCATCCTGGTTCTTTCTAAGGAGCGCGGGGAGAGGGTAGAAATACCGAAATTTCTCGAGAAAAAAGACCCGGATGGTGAAGCCGCGGGGGAGGAGGGCGGTGAAGGTGCCGCCGCGCCAGGGACCGGTGGTGGAGGGGAGCCGGCTACAGATGCTGCTGCAGGCGAGAGTGCTGCTCCAGCTGCCCGACCGCCGGTGGAAGAGGCCTGATCACATGCGACTTCGCAAGGGCAGGGTTACACGTACAGTGGCGGGGAATTCATTGAAAACAAAAAGCGCGAGTTTTCCATGGGTATGGCTCACAGATGAAACCGAAGCAGGTAGAATACATTCGCATTCCCATTCGATTCGCCGAGGAAGACGAAGGGGTGGTTTTCAATCATGTGCTTGTGCCGGAGCTGATAAGGATGAAAACCGGCGCAACGACGCGCACTACCACGCGCCGGCCGCGAAATATTCTTCGTCGTCGGCGTCGAGCCAGAGACGCCAGCAGAGGGACGGCGTCGATTTTAGCTTTCGAAAGCTCTAGTATCTCGTCCTCGAATCTCGATTTCGAACGTACTTACAACGAACTGTCGCATCGATCGCAAGTACTATATTCGTCAGTGATGAAATAACAGTAGCATACCCGGATTGCTTTACAGCAGAATCACTTTTTCGGCAATACAATCAGCCCTGATCATCAGACCTGATGCTGACTCACTGCAGCCAACTCCGTCTTTCATTTTGAGACTCTTGTCTCTCCAAACCCCCAGCATGGGTGCGTCTGTCTCAACCGCCGAGTCTTTTCCGTTCTGTGGCTCGGATGCGACCACGCTGTGCTACGAAAAGTGCCGTCTAGAGGAACTCGACTTCTCAGCCTACGAATCCGCCGGCTCTGTCTTTGCAGACACGCTCGAGTCCTGCCCAAACCTGCGCGACATCGACGTCCAGCTCTTCCATTTTGTCACGACCCAGAACGTCGTCTTCGTGCGATGGCTGCTTCTCCTCGGCGCCGACCCCATGGCGTGCGATGCCAACGGTACGAGCGTGCTGCACGCGGCTTGCCGGTGTGGAAGTGTGACCATTGTGAAGGACCTGATTGTCTTTGTGGGGACTAAGTGCGCTTCAACATCTGCGGCGACAATTACTCGTGCGCCGACCACGACGTCCTCGTCGACTGCCGGCGTTGCGCTAGGGACCAAGGTGCAGCATGCGTTCGTGAACCGCCGCGACAACTTCGGCTGGACGCCCCTGCACGTCGCGTGCTCGGTCTCGCGCGGGTCTGTGATCCGCGAATTGATCAGGGCAGGAGCCGATGCGCACGTCCAAACGCTCCGGGGCGAGACCGCGCTCGACATGGCGCTCGACGGGCACACAAGAAAGGCGCTGCTGGATCAGTACATGCGCGATCACTTCGGGGACGTGGGAGACGTGGGTTTAGGGTTTAGGGGTGTGGGGGCATCAAGCAGCGGCCAGCAGAAACAGTTTGTAGTTGTCAACGAGGGGAATCACAGCTACCCCGCTGCGGTCGACGAATACCCGGGAGAGGCGGTAATGAAAAACAACTCGGACGCGTCGGAAGATTTCTACGGACAACGCAGCTCCATCCCAGTCTCAGTTCCAGATGGAGGCTCAGAAAATATTCCGACGGAGGGCTCGGCCGACTATCCGCCGTCATCCGCAGGTACCGTGTCGCGGGCAAAGAAACCGGACGTGACACCTCGAAGCGGGGGCCAGATACGCACGAATAGATCAGTGGCTCCTGCTGAGAACACCGGCATATCACCGGGCGACGACACTGAGCGCACCATGTCGATGCGTTCCGGTCGCACCAACCTGAACCCGCCCGAGGTGATCGACTCTGCCGTTCGGTACGAACCCTTTTTCGTGCCGCGGAAGCCGGTGTTAAACGCAAATTCTGCAGCGTCCCTGCATAGTGAGCGCGGCGGGGCGACAGCTGCAGCGGCAACAAAACGCGCACAGCAGCTCGCGGAGCTCGGAATTTTTTTCTTTTAGAAAGATCGACTGATGCTA